>CAUYRH010040532.1:2500-19772 GCA_963574655.1 Perodicticus potto
GCTCTCAGCAACCTCAAATTCTTGGGCTCAAGTAATCCTCTTGCCTCAGCCTCCCGCCTACCTGGGACTACAGGTACTGGCCACAATGCCTGGCTCCTTTTTTTTAGAGACAGGGTCTTGATCTTGCTTAGGCTGGTCTCAAACTTGTGAGTTCAAGCAATTGGCCTGCCTTGGCCTCCCAGAGTGCTGGGTTTACATATATAAGCCACTGTGCCTCACCTCTTTTCTTTTTCTTTCTTTCTTTCTTTCTTTTTTTTTTTTTTTTTGTTGTTGTTGTTGCTGTTGCAGTTTTTGGCCATCAAGGTTTGAACCTGCCACTTCCAGTATATGGGGCCAGCGCCCTACTCCTTGACCCACAGGCACTGCCCTCTTTTCTTTTTCTTAAGAGACAAGTTCTTGCTCTTTCTCCCAGGCTGAGTGTGGTGGCATGATCAGAACTCACTGTAACTTTGAACTTCTGACCTTAGGTTATCCTCCCCTCTCAGGCTCCCAAATACTGGAGTTCCAGGCATGATCTGCTGGGTCTGGCTGTATTCCTTTTCTTAAAGAGAGTATCCCGCATTTTATAAGGTTCAGGCCCTGCAAAACCTGGAACCACCTCAGAATAAACAAATCTGGGACCATTTATTGAACAGTTACGTGCCAAGTACTATGCTGTGTGCTCAGTAGTATTAGCTCCTTTAACCCCTGACACAGTATGCCAGATGCTATTTTATGGAGGAGCAAACTGAGACCAGAGAAGCTCAGTCACTTGCCCAAGGTCATATAGCTAAAATGTGATATAGTCAAGATTTGAACTTAGGTCATCTTGATCCCAGAGTCCCTGTTCTCAACCCTCCTACTGTGGAAGTGCCTGATTATAACTATGCTCAGCACAGGGACGCAAGTTAAGAAATGCTGGTGTCCTTCATTCTCTAATCCCTGAAAGGTGGCCCTTCCATCCTCTCTTGACCAGTACACGTGTGTTCTTGGCTGGGGCATTCGAATAGATAAATAAAAATAAGGATGCTCGGGCGGCGCCTGTGGCTCAGCATGTAGGGCGCCGGCCCCATATACCGAAGGTGGCGGGTTCAAACCCAGTCTCTGCCGAACTGCAAAACAGAAAACTAGCCGGGCGTTGTGGTGGGCGCCTGTAGTACCCGCTACTCGGGAGGCTGAGGCAAGAGAATCGCCTAAGCCCAGGAGTTGGAGGTTGCTGTGAGCTGTGTGACGCTACTGCACTCTACTGAGGGCGATAAAATGAGACTCTGTCTCTACAAAAAAAAAAAGGATGCTCAGTTAAATTTGAATTTCAGGTAAAAGACAAGTAACTTGTTAGTATAAATATGTCCCATGCAATATTTTGTTGAAATCTCCAACAAAACATCCCTATTTTCCATCCCAGGTCCTTCTGTCAGGCTTTAAGAACAGATAAGGTCAGGGATTCCAGGTGGGATGTGGGGTGTGGAGGGGGACATAAGCATAATAGATGGCAAGGGACAGGGAAAAAACTTTGGATGAACTGGGTACTGAGTGTCTCCATAAAGAAACAAGAAGGATGTACTTGAAGGATTGAGATAGAGGGTCCTGCAATGTGACGATCTCCTCCCAAATGTGTGCACCTTCTGAAGATCATGCGTTCGGGAGAAGATAGCCTGGGGAGTCCTGGAAGCCATGAAGTAAACACAACACACCACCCTCCTTGATATCAACTTTACTTGAGGATGTGGTGGGCAAACTATTATTTGATCTTAAAACAAATAGGCATGTGAAGGAGTAGGATGCAAACTCCTCAGGAATGTTTAAGATAAAACCTGCGACTTTACAGGGGAGTTAAGAACGGCAGCCTAGAGAGTGGGCCTCTCTGTTCCAGGGAGGGGGCAGAATCTCCCTCTTCTGTTTTTAAGGAAATGTGTGAGAACTGCGGCAGGCAACCCAGGCGTCCGGGAGCTGGGGAGCTGGGAGGGACGCACCCAGGCCTGCGCGGAGAGGGAGAAAGTGAAGCTGGGAGTTGCCACTCCCAGACTTGTTGGAATGCAGTTGGAGGGGGCGAGCTGCGAGCGCGCTTGCTCCCAATCACAGAAGGAGGAGGAGGAGGAGGGCTGCGTGAGGAAGTATAAGAATGAAGTTGTGGAGCTGAGATTCTCCTCCCTGGGATCGCAGAGACCAGGAGGTTCCCCCCGCCCGGCAGCCGCGCGCCCAGCCCCCTCTCCTGGCGGCGCCCCGCGCCCCGCGCCCTCGCTGCCGGGTCCAGCCGGAGCCATGGGGCCGGAGCCGCAGTGAGCACCATGGAGCTGGCGGCCTGGTGCCGCTGGGGGCTGGTCCTCGCCCTCCTGCCCCCCGCAGCCGCGGGCACCCAAGGTGGGTCTGGTGTGGGGAGGGGATGGAGCAGCGGCGGGTCCCTGCCGCCGGGGTCTACGGGCCGGCGGGGAACCAGAGGGGTCGAGCCGAGCTCTGCCACCTCGAAGTTTCAGACAGTCCCGGCGCTCAGGGCAGCCGGGCCCTCAGGCAGGAGGGGGCCAAAGAAGGTGGCGCAGGGGGGCAGTTACACTGAATCGGCTCGAGGTGGCCCAATCAAGAAACTGGCGCTTTCCAGACTCAGGGAGAGCTGCGGGAACTTGTCAAAAAAGTTCTCTGGAATTGTTCAGAAAGTTTTCCCCTAACCAGTGTATTGCAGCGTGCGCGCGCCTGTGTGTTTTCCCTCTTCTCGAGCCCCTCAAAGGTTCTCAAAGCCTTTCCAGTTGGCAGCCGCCGCCTCCGGACTGGACTGGGCTGGATTCCTTGGGGGTCCCCTCTGCCCTGCCCCTCCCCCTCCCCTCCCCGCCCCCCTCCGGCCGCTCCAGCTTCGGATCGGGTCGGGTGTGGAGGGAGGAGGTGGGTAGAGCAACCTGTCCTGCCAGAGCCGAGAAGAGGGTGGCCGGCGAGCTGCGGCGGCGTCGCCTCACGCAGGGGTCTGGCCCGGGGGCAGCGGGAGACGTTTGTTTTGAACAGACTTCTGTCGGGCCACTTAGGGGACTGTGTACTTTGAGACTTTCGGAGCGTGTGAATCGTGGAGGTTTGGTGGTGGGTTTCCTGGGATGTAAAGAGGGAGAGGTCCAAGGGAGGGGGTCCCTGAGCAGTTGGAGGGGAAAGGAGCTAAGAAATAAGGCCAGATGGGGGTATACAGAGGGCTGGGTTGTTCTGCTGCCTTTTCCTTCATTTTTTTTTTCTTTTCCTTCATGTTGTGAGTGAGAAAGGGTGATGTGGGGGCAATGTGTGTCCTGACCCATCTGTCCACCTGTTTGCAATAGTGATAAAAGCTAACATGTACTCTGTGCCAGGTATGCTCTGCCAGGTACTATGTGTGGTGTTTTGCATGCATACCCCTTTAATCCTAGAACAACCCTGTAATTGAAGTTCTACTAGCATTCCCAATTTCCAGGTGAAAACCTGGGCTTAAAGAGGTTGAGTAGCAGCAGTAAGAAGGGGGCCCAGATTGGACCCTGGGGCACTGCAACACCCCCCAACCACACATGCGAAATCACTGTATTAATCTACTTGGAATGATGGGGGACAACATGGGTGTTCTGGGAGTAGTGGGTGGTCTCCATAGCTCAGGGAGTCTGGCGAGGGGGTGAGTGTCATCTTGCCTGTGTATTGCTTGTGGGGGGGCTCCTCTGTCAGTGCTGTGTAATCCGAGGGGTGTGTGTGTGTGTGTGTTTGTGGTGCAGCGTGACTATGCGAGGGTGTTCCTGAGTTGTGTGGTCTGTGTGTCTGGGCTTCGTGTTGCCAAACAGCAATCTCCCTGCCGACTTGGGGACACAGACTGAACTCTGTCCTCTCCAGGAACTCCGTCAAGGTGCTGGGCCAGATCTGCTGTAAACAGCGGGAGATGGCCCCACACCTGCTTCTGGGGAGAAGGCTGTTTTCTTCCCTGAGCCCATCCTTCCCCTCCCTGTTTCCCAGGCGGGCATCTTCACCTCTGACCTTCTGATAAGTAGGGTGAGGCCAGACTGGGCTATAGGGGAGAGAAGCTGCCCTCCTCTTTGTGGCCTGGGAGTTAGACAGGCAGGGAGGGGCACTTGCTGCCAAGCTGGGATCTGAGCGTAGTTCTATGGACTGGGGCCTCCTCCTGTCTTTACCCCTTAACCTGCACTGCTGTGTGTGTTGTGCTGGAGATGGTTAAAGAGGCAGTGCACCCCCAGCTGCCTCTAGCACTTAGATTAGATCCCAGGGCTGAGGGCTGGGGCGAATGTGGGAGAAGGGGAGACCTGAGAGAAGGCCGGAACTCTGGTCTGTTTTGCTGAGATCCTTTCTTAGAGATTGAGGTTTTGCGAATTGCAACAAAGCACATCCTTTTAATTTTGCAGAGCTCAGTCATATTTTAATTGCAGCATGATTCTCCCAATGACCTCCTCTCTTTTACTAAGGGAAAGTACTCATTTTAATATTCAAGAAAAAACAACTGAAAAAATACAAGGTATTTTAGAGTCAATACAAAACACTTTTTATTTTCTCTTGGTTTGGGATTATCCTTATTCCTGCTGCCTAAACCTCTCTTGCCTTAACTTTTAAGAAAGGTACAGTGTGGGGCGGCGCTTGTGGCTCAATGAGTGGGGCGCTGGCTCCATATACTGAGGGTGGCAGGTTCAAACCCGGCCCCGGCCAAATTGCAACAAAAAATAGCCGGGTGTTGTGGCGGGTGCCTGTGATCCCAGCTACTCGGGCGGCTGAGGCAAGAGAATCGCCTAAGCCCAAGAGCTGGAGGTTGCTGTGAGCTGTGTGACGCCACGGCACTCTACTGAGGGTGACAAAGTAAGACTTTGTCTCTAAAAAAAAAGAAAGAAAGGTACAGTGTGCTTCCTATATGCTAGCCTTTATCCCTAGATAGTTTGATTTCTTCTCTGCAACTATCCTGTGAATTAGTTACACAGATGACAAAACTGGAATTAAGAGAAATGAAGCAACTCATCCAAGGCTTCCCAGCTCTCCAGTCAAGTCCAGAGCATTTTTGGTGTCTAATGAGGAGATATTAAGAGGTGGTCAAAGTCTTACTCTTGTCAACAGGAGTGGACTGAGCAGAGCCTTAGGAGCAGACAGGCGGCCAGATGGGAGCAGAGGTGAATGACCTTCCCATCCATGTATGTGGGCTCCAGAAAGTGGTGCTGAGTTGAGCGGCCCTGAGCTCCCTTCCTGGCTGTGGAGTCCTTGACCATCCTGTCCAGCCCATGTCTGCCTTCCTCTTGGGCCCTCCCCGCATAGCAGGGGGCTGAGGGCAGGAGTAGTGGAGGCTACAGTAACACCCAGGGCTGTGGATGAGGGAGACAACTAGAGTAGAAGGATGAGAGCCCAGTGTGGGGCTGGAGCTAGGGGGCTGGGTTAGGGTCCAGAGTAGTTGTACTGCCCCTAGGTGATGGAGTGATCTGGCGAGAGATCCTCCCTTGCTGACCTCCACCTGTGAGAAGCTTGACTTTAGTGATACCTTCTTTTTTGTCACCCTTAGTAGAGTGCCATAGTGTCACAGCTCACAGCAACTTCAAACTCCTGAGCCCAAGCGATCTTCTTGCCTCAGCCTCCCAAGTAGCCGGGACTACAGGCACCCACCACAACACCCAGCTATTTTTAGAGACGGGGTCTTGCTCTTGCTTAGGCTGGTCTTGAACTCCTGAGCTTAAGCAATCCACCTGTCTTGTCTTCCCAGAGTGGGAGGATTATAGGCATGAGCCACTGCGCTGTCCTTAGGCCACCTATCCTCCCTACCCCTGGGAAGAGACTGAGGTAGGGACAAGGGATGTGTGCTCTTTCAAGGAGTGGGAGAATTGTTATAGCTAATGTTTGTGTTGTCCCAGTTCTGTTTATAAAGCCTTGTCATGTTTACAGACTGCTTCAAGATTCATTAAACTCTCATATACCTTCTCTGAGTGAGTAAGAGTTGTTGCAGCCAAATTTAGGCCAGTAAACATTCATTGCAGCCCACTAGTCATAGGCACTCCTGTGCATGGAGATGAATCTGATTAGCATCTGTCCTGGAGGTCTAAGGTCTTGCTCAAGGTCACATAGTCGGTAGCTGAGCTAGGGTTCTGGTCTGAAGACCCCGAGCCCAGGCCCTGGTCTGATACCAGGCCTCATATGCAGGTGTGTGTGGTAGGTGGATCCTGGCATCACTGGAATGGGCTCTGGGCCCATGGGTCTGGGCGAGGTGATCTTTGGGGCTGCAGTTCGTTTTACTGGGAGTATTCATGGGAACCAGAGGAAGTAATCAGCTTTTCTGCTAGGAGCAAGAGAAGCAGCTGGGGTTGCAGGCTGATGTGGAGGAGAGAACCCATTTGAGAGAACCCCCAGGGCAGGGGCCAAACCCTGACCACCAAAGTCCAGCAGGAGGGACCTGAAGGACCATGACCATCTTTGAGCAGAGGGATGGATGACCTCAACTGGTCCCCTTTCATTTGGAGACTTTTTTTTTTTTGAGACAGAGTCTCACTATGTCGCCCTCGTAGAGTGCCGTGGCATCACAGCTCATAGCAACCTCAAACTCTTGGGCTTAAGTGATTCTCTTGCCTCAGCCTCCTAAGTAGCTGGGACTATGCCTCGCTACTTTTTTGTTGCAGTTGTCATTTTTGCCTTTAGCTGGCCCGGGCTGGGTTTGAACTCAGCCCTGGTGTATGTGGCCGGCACCCTAGCCACTGAGCTACGGGTGCCAACCCAGGTTTGGAGACTCTTGGCTGGATTTAACTCATTCATTCACTCACTCAGCAAATACTTAGATCTGGCACTGTCCGTGGGCCCAGCACTGGCTCTGGGCTGGTCCTGTCACACACTGTCTTTGCCTTGGAAAGTTGGAGATTGGTGGTCCTTAGGGGGAGGGGTCTGGAGACAAAGGACACCCCTGTGTGGAATTAGCATTTTCTACTCCCAAGAAAATCAGTGGGGTCAGGGTAGACATGGTGGACCAAGGTGAGGACTGGTAGGCGGGATACTAATGAGGAGATGGGGATGGGAGCGAGGTGTCAAGAAGGCCTTGGTGTCACCTCACCAAGGTGGGGTATGAGCCAGCAACCCTGCAGTTCCCTGGGAGTTGGGCTCAGGTCACCAGTTCACCACTTGTCTGCGAACACTTTAAGAATCCTAATCAGACTTAAATCAGCCACAAATCAGGTAAACAAACTAGTGGGGCAGGGCTACAACCCTTTCTGACCCTCCCACTCAGCGCAGCCACCTTGCCCTGCCTGGAGTCCATAATGTCAGGAGAGTTAGGGTGTATTTATGCTGGCGTGGGGCATGGGGTGTGTTTATGTGTGTGCAGTTAGGCCAAGTGGAAGGAATGTGGAATCTAAACTCAAACAGACCTGAGTTCAAATTCTGCCTGTAATACTCACAAGCTTTATGACCTTAGGAGAATCTAACCCTGGCTGGCCCCAAATAGAGGTTGCAGTCCCGATCTTTGGAGGATGTGGTGAAGATCCCCCCAGAGCGCCTGCTGGGCATACAGTATAGGTGCTTGGGCCCCAGTAAAGGTGACTGCACTGAGGTCCCATTGTTGTTGTTTTCCTATTGCCTGGCTGCCCCAGCTGATGTCCCTTGGAAAGGGCTGCAGGGGGTGGAGTCATCCCCTGCCCCAGCCCTGCAGGGTTACTGGGCTTGGCCAGGGCCTGGGGTCTGGGCCTGGAGACAGCTGTGCCTATAAAGCAGCTGAAGCCCTAAAGCGGGGGAGGTCCTGGCAGCAGGGCGTTATTTTGGGCCTGGCCTGCCACCCCCAGCTCCTCTTTCTCTTGGGAGTCTGCAGGGGGAGGGGCTGAGGAAGGGGAGGGGGTGCAAGTGGGTGAGGCGTGGAGGAGTGGGGAGGCCTGAAATCTCCCTCTCCCCTCTTCTCCAGCTGGGACAAGGACTTGGAGTTCTATTTCTGGGCTCTCCCCTTCCTCTTTGCTTCCTTTCTTATCTTCTCGGGGGCAGGAATAGAGACCACTCTGGGTGTTACTGGGAAGCCACCAGCCATTGGCCCAGGCTGGTAGGACCTGGAAGCTTGCCCTACCTGCTTTGCCCCAGCTCTCTGGAGGAAGGAGTGTATCTCTCTTTCCCCTAAGATTTGACTTGAGGCTCTAAGTTTCTGGGAGAGCAGGGCTCCTGGTGTCAGACCCCAGAGCCAGCCCTTGTACTGTCCCTGAGCTGCATGTAGTCTGTAGGAGGTGAAGCAGTGACCGACAGGAATGCCAGGCAGCTCAGGCACCTACCTGTGGGCCTGTGGATCTGAGGGTGCCCTCCACACCCCCACCCTCCAGCCCAACCTCCTGGGCAAGACACGCCAGGTGATTCATCTTCTTACCAGAGCAGAAAAACAAGTTCAACTGGGCACTGTAATCTCCCCCCTGCTGGCAAACGTGGCACTAGCTGCTACCTAGAGGCCCCCTCAGCAGGGGTAGTTTACCTCTCTAGTATCCCTGGTGTCATGGGTACTTGTGGTCCCAGGGACACTAAGTCAGGGTCCAGGTGGGCCATGTACGGTAGTTCACCTTGATGCCCTTTGACTGATGGTTGGCGCTGGGCAGGTCCACAGGGCTGACGTAGTGCCTTTGTGGCAGGAGTTTCATGGCATAGATTCTGCCAGCTGGTTCTGGAGTCTTGCCCTGAGGAGATGGTGAAGGTGCCAGGGCAGAAACCTTTGGAGCATGCATCTCCCTGACCCAGGCTCTGCAGGCAGAGTCTGGATGCCCACAGCTGGAGTCTGATGCTCCTTTTCTTTGCATAGGGGAGTTCCAGAGGTCTCTGTAGGGACCAGGTCCCTGATGGCGTCCATGCCCCAGCTATGGCTCTAGCTGACACTCCTTCCCCACTTTATGGGTGGCACTATGAGGGTGGTATTCCCTGCCAGAAGTTTGCCATGTGGGTGTGTTGGAATGGTGTAGGGAGAATGCCCGAAGTTTGCTTGGGAGAGGGGCAGGGGGTATCCGGAGTATCCGTGATTCATCATCGCCTCTCTTGGGGGATTTTTACCCCTTGGCCCTGAGTTGTGCCTTTGGGACAAAGAGAGGCTTTCTTTGCCAGTCAACACCCTGAGTTGACCTCAGGCTCCATAGGGCTGGCTCACTGGGTCCCCCACTGAATGCTCAGGGTGGGCTCAGCCAGAAGGAGCCTCTCCTCTGATGTCCTTCTTCCCAAACACACAAGCTTTCTTGTGCTGTTAACTCTTCAGGAGCCAAGGGATGGGGGCAGGGGGGCTCCTTCAGTTATGCTCTCTCCTTGTCGAGGCAGCATGACTCTGGGGAGTATGTGTGGATGGGTGGCCAGGTCAGAGATGTCACTGGGCAGTGTCCCCTGATCCAGCTGCTCCCTCTTGCCAGTGTGCACCGGCACAGACATGAAGCTGCGACTCCCAGCCAGTCCTGAGACCCACCTGGACATGCTCCGCCACCTCTACCAGGGCTGTCAGGTGGTGCAGGGTAACCTGGAACTCACCTACCTGCCCGCCAATGCCAGCCTCTCCTTTCTGCAGGTGAGGCCCATGGGTGACCTAGTGAAGCTCTGCTTCTACTAGGTCTGGGCTGAGCCCTCTGATTATGGGTGGGCGGTAGAAGAAGGTGCCCCTTCCCTATATTTCTTCTTTTGTTGTGTTTCCTTGACCAGGAAGTCCTTTCTGATGTCTAACCCCCATCCGGTGATCTACTATAAAATCAGTCAACTCCCTCTCTGTGATGTGGCTAGCCATGGACATCTCTGGATGGGATGCATCTGTGTTTCTGCTAAATTTTGCACTCTCTTACCTGCACCATCACTTCCCCCTGTTCCACTGCCCCAGCCACTATCTCTGTCCTGCCTATGTGGGAGATGTGGGTTGCGGGTCCAGTTCTACCACTGACAAGCCATATGAGTGTGGTCTAGACCCTTAACTTCCCTGAATCTCAGTTTCCCTGTCTGTATCTTGGAAGCAGTAGGCATCCCAGGACACCCATTGTGAAGATTAAAAAAGAAGTTTCTGTGAAAAGGTTATTAGCAGGACAGAGTGAAAACCAGCCTGCCGGGGTGTGTCCTGGGTGTTGGAGTGGGGCCACGTGTGTGTTGCTTGTTCTGTTAAACTGCAGACGTCATCTCGTCCAGGCTTTTCCTTTTACAGATGAAGAAACTGAGATGCAGGGAGGGTGGGGCACTAACTCACAATCTAAAACGCTCCCCCACCATTATCTTTCTTGATCATACAAGAATCTGGTGAGGCAAGGTGGGGAGCGGCCTTGATGTCCATTTTATGTATGAGGAAGCAGATTGCTTACTGGCTGGGGGCCTTGCTTAACATCCCCCAAGATCCCCAAGCACTGGGGAATCCCAGGGAGGCTTTGAGGGATGGTTGCGTTCTAGGGCCCCAGCCTGCCTCAGCCTTGTCCTGCTTTGTCCCTTCTCAGGACATCCAGGAGGTGCAGGGCTATGTGCTCATTGCTCACAACCGACTGAGGCAGATCCCGTTGCAAAGGCTGCGGATTGTGCGAGGCACCCAGCTCTTTGAGGACAGCTATGCCCTGGCCGTGCTTGACAATGGAGACCTGCTGGACAATGCCACCCCTGCCACAGGGGCCTCCCCAGAAGGGCTGCGGGAGCTGCAGCTAAGAAGCCTCACAGGTGGCCTTCACCATCATTGAAATCTTCTCTTGGTTATGCAGAGCTGACCAGGGCCATGGGAAGGCTTTGTGTAAATTAGAAATGGTATCCCCTCTGGGAGGACACAGACAGAGCTGAGAAGATGTCTTGAGAAGATTAGAAAGATTTCCCTTCTTCCTGGGAAGTTGCAGCTTGCATCAGCACGTATAATTTGATCATTGGAATGCAGATTGGGGTTTTGCCCCCACTTGGCTGAGTACAAGTGTGCAGTGAGCCACCTATGTAACTGTATGTGGCAGCCCTGGAGCTGACAATGTCCCTAGCTCTGGGTGCTGAGGCTTTGTATGTGCAACCCCATTTCAGTCATGCTATTGTCCTGCAAGGGAAGCAGCAGTGTCGTTCTCATTTTACAGATGAGAAAATTGAGGCTTGCTGAGGATACGTGACAAAGATTATATAGCTAGTTAGTGGTGGGTCTGGGTTTCAGGTTCCACAGTCTTTCTTGTACCCACTAAGCAGTGTGCACACAGGGTAGAGGAGAGAGGGAAGGCGAAAGCTCGTATTCACATGGACATCCGGACCTTGTTATGGATAGCTCACTCCTCCCTGGGTCTCACCGTATTCATGTGTATGCATTGGGGGTGGGGCAAAGGGCTAGAAGATGCTGGAGAGATCTTCTCTTCTCCCAGGGATACCTGGGGGTTGTTTAAAAGACCTGCTCCCCTTTTAGAAAGCAAGGGGGCCTCCAAGGGGGGACAGAGGCGGTAAATGGGGAAAGGCTTCCCTCATTATTGCCCACCCCACAGAGATCCTAAAAGGAGGGGTCTTGATCCAGCGGAACCCCCAGCTCTGCCACCAGGACACGGTTTTATGGGAGGACATCTTCCGCAAGAATAACCAGCTGGCTGCCACGCTGATAGACAGCAACCGCTCGAGGGCCTGTAAGCCCCATCCTCCCTGCCTGCAGCCACTGCTCTCAGATGACCTCCTGCCCTGGGCTGCCCCTGCCTCAGATGCTGCCGCACGTTTCTCTCTCAGACCCTCCTGCCCTCCCTCTGCGTCTCTTTGTCTCTGGGGTTCTCTGACCCCTCTCCCTCCCCTTCTGGGTCATGCCTCTGGCTTTGGCGCCCTCCCTTCCTGTCTGGGTCCCTCCCTCGCTGTGCTTTCTGCCTTGTGGCCTCTGTTGCTGTTTGTGTCTCTCCTCATTACTAACTTGTCCTCTGGCTGTCAGACATCTCCGTCACTGCCTCTCTCTGGTTGTCTCCGCAGGCAACCCCTGTTCTCCAGCTTGTAAAGCCTCCCACTGCTGGGGACAAAGTTTTGAGGACTGTCAGACCTGTGAGTTTCAGGGAGGCCTAGAGTCGGGGGACCGGGGCAGAGTGGAACACAGGTGACGTGGGAGGGGGTCTTCCCTGGGACAGGAGATCTCCCTGGAAAGTGGTGCTGGTGAAGATCTCTTCCTTTGTCCAACAGTGACTCGCACCGTTTGTGCCAGTGGCTGTGCCCGCTGCAAGGGCCGGCTGCCCACTGACTGCTGCCATGAGCAGTGTGCTGCTGGCTGCACGGGCCCCAAGCACTCTGACTGTCTGGTATGTGCCTCTGTCCTGTGCTTGCTGGGCCCCACCCTTGAAAGGGAGGGTGGGCACCCTGCCTGGTACTGCCCTGTTGCCCCTGGCATACCAGGGGAAAACAGTTCAGTGATAACCAGCTGCCTGTCCCCCTCAGGCCTGCCTCCACTTCAACCATAGTGGCATCTGTGAGCTGCACTGCCCAGCCCTGGTCACCTATAACACAGATACCTTCGAGTCCATGCCCAACCCCGAGGGCCGTTATACATTTGGTGCCAGCTGTGTGACTGCCTGTCCCTGTGAGTACCAAAGAGAAGCACAATTTTCATCATTTTGCTGGGGAGACTGATTTATGCAGACAACAGCATATTGTGAGTACTTTCTGCCCCTTGCTTTGGGGGAACTGTCATGACAGTTCGTGTGGAGTCTTTTTCTTTTTTGGGGGGGCAGAGTCTCACTTTGTCGCCCTAGGTAGAGTGCCATAGTATCACAACTCACAGCAACCTCAAGCTCTTGGGCTTAAGTGATTCTCTTGCCTCAGCCTCCCGAATAGCTGGGACTACAGGTGCTCCCCACAACACCTGGCTATTTTTTGGTTGCAGTTGTCATTGTTTAGCAGGCCTGGGCTGGGCTTGAACCCACCAGCCTCGGTGTCTGTGGCTGGCCCCTACTCACTGAGCTATGGGCACCAAGCCTAGCCTTTTTCTTTCAAAAGCTATGGAGCAGATGGCAGCAGGGAGAGGCAGCTAAGAGCCCAGACTGCCTGGGTTTGAAACCTGGTTCTACCACTTAGCAGTTTTGTGGCCTTCCCGTTGCTGTGCCTCAGTTTCCTCATTTGTATAATGGGGGAAGAATAATCTCAACTTCATATAAAATTCAAATGAGTTAATATCAGTGTAGCTTTTAGAACAGTGCCTAGTATATCCTAAGTGCTCCTAAATGTTGGTTTATATACTATGGTCTGGATAGGTCAGGGTTATATTTAACAGCTCCCTGTTTACTGATGGGGATTTCAAGACTGAGCTTAGACCTGGGGATTCCCTTTCCTCTTCTCACGGAAGTAGGAGTCGGGTCCTGGCTGTACCTCCTGTGGTGGACGAGAGGACAAAGTATAAAACCAGACTATTTGGGTTCTTCTACTCACTAGTACAATGACCTTGAATAATTTATATAACTCTACGTTTTGGTTTCCCTTTTTGCAAAATGGAAATCCAACAGTGCTGATCACACATGGTTGTTGTAAGGTGTATATGGATGTCAAGGGCTCAGACGCATAGTAAGGGCTCCTAAGTATTGGTTGATTTTATTCTTATTATCCCTGGTCATGGTGACACTGCTCTTGGGGGCACATGAAGGGCTGGGGTGCATGGTTACATGTTCCTTATCTCCTCAGACAACTACCTGTCTACGGATGTGGGATCCTGCACCCTGGTCTGCCCCTTGCACAACCAAGAGGTGACAGCCGAGGATGGGACACAGCGTTGTGAGAAGTGCAGCAAACCCTGTGCCCGAGGTGCCCACTCACTGCCCCCTGGGCCAGCTGAACTTCCTGTCCCTCCACACACCCAGCCTGGCCCAGCCCACCCTGTCTCACCCTGTTCTCACACCATCTTGGCACCCAGTCCTTTTCTGCCATTGTCTCCGTCCCTGGCCCTGCCCAGTCCTAAAGTTTCTCCGTATCTCCTGCCAGTGTGGGGAGGGGGGGCCTGCGGCTCCAGGCAGGGACTGCAGACGGGACCCTGGTGCCCATGTGGCTGCAGATCAGTCCCACTAGATGGCCGAGATGGCCTCTTACCACCTGCCCCCCACTCCCTACAGTGTGCTATGGTCTGGGCATGGAGCACCTGCGGGAGGTGAGGGCTGTCACCAGTGCCAATATCCAGGAGTTTGCTGGCTGTAAGAAGATCTTTGGGAGCCTAGCATTTCTGCCGGAGAGTTTTGACGGGTAAGAGCAGGCACAGTGACCTGAGGCAGTGTCAGGGCAGACCCAGAGTCCTGAGGACCCAGATGTGGCAGCATCTCCTGGGGATAGTGGGAGACAGAGGTGGGAGGCCAGGAATGGAAAAGTAGGTGGCGGGAGACCAGAGGGACAGGGACTTGGGGGGGCATTATTTTTATAAATGATAAGTTATCCTTGAACATGAATTTGTGGAGGGCAAACCATCTTGATAAAGTAAAATTCCCTGTGAGTTCACAGAAACACTTTTTTCTTTCCTTGAGATAGTCTCAAGCTGTTGCCCTGGGTAGAGTGCTGTGGCATCACAGCTCACAGCAACTTCCAACTCTCGGGCTTAAGCGATTCTCTTAACTCAGTCTCCCAAGTACCTGGTGCCTGCCACAATGCCAGGCTATTTTTTTTTGTTGCAGTTGTCATTGTTGCTTAGCAGACCCAGGCTGGGTTTGCCTGCTACCTTAGGTGTATGTGGCCGGTGCCCTTGCCAACTGAACCACAGGCATCGCCAAGTTCACAGAAACTTTATTCATAATAGCCCCAAATTGGAAACAACTCAAGTGTACATCAATAGGTGAATGAATAGGGTCAGCACCTGTAGCTTAAACGGCTAAGGCGCCAGCCACATACACCAGAGCTGGCAGGTTTGAATCCAGCCTGGGCCTGCCAAACAACAATGACATCTACAACCAAAAAATAGCTGGGCGTTGTGGCTGGTGCCTGTAGTTCCAGCTACTTGGGAGGCTGAGGCAAGAGAATTGCTTAAAACCCAGGTGTTGGAGGTTGCTGTGAGCTGTGATGCCACAGCACTCTACCCAGGGTGACAGCTTGAAGCTCTGTCTCAAAAAAAAGAAAAGGTGAATGAATAAACAAGGGGTGGTATATCCATTCAATGAAATTCTTTTCAGCAACAACAACAAAATGAACTACTGATTCACACAATATTAATGAATTTCAAAAATATGTTGAGGCAGGGCACTGTGGCTCACGCCTGTAATCCTAACACTCTGGGAAGCTGAGGCAGGTGGATTGCTTGAGCTCAGGAGTTCAAGACTAGCCTGAGCAAGGGCAAGACCCCATGTCTACTAAATGTAGAAAAACTAGGGTGGCACCTGTGGCTCAGTGGGTAGGGTGCCAACCCCATATACCGAGGGTGGTGGGTTCAAACACAAACTGCAACAAAACAATAGCCCGGCATTGTGGCGGGCGCCTGTAGTCCCAGCTACTCAGGAGGCTGAGGCAAGGGAATCACCTAAGCTCAGGAGTTGGAGGTTGCTGTGAGCTGTGTGACGCCACGGCATTCCACCGAGGGCAATAAGGTGAGACTCTGTCTTTAAAAAAAAAAAAAAGAAACAAAGAAAAACTAGCCAGGCGTTGAGTTGGGCACCTGTAGTTCTAGCTACTTGGGAGGCTGAGGCAAGAGGATCGCTTGAACCCAGAGTTTGAGGCTGCTGTGAGGAACCATGCCATGGCACTTTACCCAGGGCGACAGAGTGAGACTCTGTCTCAAAACAAAACACACACAAAAAAGTTATGTTGAGCAAACACAAGACACGTACAGACACAAGAATTCCATACCGTCTGATTCCTTTTATGTAAGGCTCTGGACAGACAAAACCACTCCATGTAAGAGAGATCAGAGGATAGTGGTTGCCCTGGGGTAGGGGACCTATAAAGGGAAGGACACATGGGAAATTTCTGGGGCGATGGAAATGCTCTGTGTATTGATTGGGGTGGTAGACACAGGAGTGAATGCATTTGTCAAAATTCATCAACTATACTAAGAGTCTTCCCTTTTTGTATATAAATTATACTTCAATTAAAAAATGCATTAAAGAAAGAAGATTCTGGCTTGGCGCCTGTGGCTCAAGCAGTTAAGGCGCCAGCCATGTACACATGAGCTGGCGGGTTCGAATCCAGCCCGGGCCCACCAAACAACAATAACGGCTGCAACCAAAAAATGGCCGGGTGTTGTGGCGGGCGCCTGTAGTCCCAGCTACTTGGGAGGTGGAGGCAGGAGACTCGCTTGAGCCCAGGAGTTGGAGGTTGCTGTGAGCTGTGATGCCATGGCACTCTATCCAGGGTGACAGCTTGAGGCTCTGTCTCAAAAAAAAAAAAAAAAGAAAGAAAGAAGATTCTCTTTCACACTTCCTTTACTTCTACTCCCCTTTCCAGAGGGTACCACTGTTAAGTCTGTGTGTGTTCATCTAGACCATTTGTGCATATGTTCACACCCACAATACAGTTGTAATTGTTTTGCTGGAGAGATTGGTTCACATACACGTGTGTGGTGAACTCTTTGCCCTTACTTTGGAGAGCCAGTCCAGCTGCCTTATTCTTTCAACAGCTGTGGGCAGGTGGCAGCAAAACAAGGCAGCTAAAAGCCCAGACT
This sequence comes from Perodicticus potto, assembly GCA_963574655.1. Classification (NCBI taxonomy): domain Eukaryota; kingdom Metazoa; phylum Chordata; class Mammalia; order Primates; family Lorisidae; genus Perodicticus; species Perodicticus potto. Next base: position 18,951 of record CAUYRH010040532.1, read on the forward strand.
TGAGAGCCAGACTGCCTGGGTTTGAAACTTGGTTTTACCACCTACTAGACACATGACCTTCCTGTTGTGCCTCAATTTCCTCCTCTGTAAATGAGGGCAAGAAAAGTCTCAACCTAGTAAGGTAGTTATAAAACTTGAGTGAGTTAATATTTGTAACACTCTTTGAACAGTACCTGCCTGGCAGATACTAAGCACTCCTGCTTTAGTTTTTATTCTATGGTCTGGATAGAACAGGGTTTTTTTTTTTTTTTAAGAGACAGAGTCTCACTTTGTCACGCTTGGTAGAGTGCCGTGGCATTACAGCTCACAGCAACCTCCAGCTCTTGGGCTCAGGCGATTTTCTTGCCTCAGCCTCCCAAGTAGCTGGGACTACAGGCACCTGCCACAACGCCTGACTATTTTTTTTGTTGTTGTAGCAGTTTGGCTGGGGCTGGGTTTGAACCCACCACCCTCGGTATATGGGGTCGGCGCCGTACTCACTGAGCCACAGGCGCCGCCCTGGATAGAACAGGGTTTTAACAGCTCATCTTTTTTTTTGTAGAGACAGAGTCTCACCTATCGCCCTCAGTAGAGTGCCGTGGCGTCACACAGCTCACAGCAACCTCCAACTCCTGGGCTTAGGCGATTCTCTTGCCTCAGCCTCCCGAGTAGCTGGAACTACAGGCACTTGCAACAATGCCTGGCTATTTTTCTGTTTTGCAGTTCTGCCGAGGCCGGGTTTGAACCCACCGCCGGCACCCTACTCGATGAGCCACAGGTGCCGCCCGACAAAGAGTCTTTACTTAGTCAAACTTTAACCAGGCTCCTGAACCTTCTCCCTAG
>CAUYRH010040536.1:0-120352 GCA_963574655.1 Perodicticus potto
TGGTTTGAAGTCTATTGTATGTGCAAATAAGATTGTAACACATGCTTTTTTCTGTTTTCCATTTGCCTGGAATATAGATGACCATCCCTTCACCTTGAGTCTAAATTTATCTTTTAAGGTAAGATGAGATTCTTGTATGCAGCAGATATCTGGCCCGAGTTTTTATATCCAGTCAGCCAACCTATGCCTCTTTAGAGGACAGGTTAAACCATTCACATTAATTGAAAATAATGATAAATCTTCAGAAAGTCCAGTGAACATTTTTAATTCTTTCATCACTGTGGAAGTTGAAATTTGATAAAAAGTTTCTGGGTGAGTTTACTTTTGTGGTGGAGGATTATGCTGGTCATTATGGAGGATAGGTCTGAGAATATCCTGGAGAGCTGGTTTAGTTATAGCAAATTTCTTCAACATGTGGATATCATTAAAGTATTTAATTTCTCCATCATAAATGAAACTCAGTTTAGCTGGGTACAGGATCCTGGGTTGAAAGTTCTTTTGTTTTAGATTAAAAGTCAATGACCATTCTCTTCTAGCTTGAAAGGTTTGATCAGAGAGATCTGTAGTTATTCTAATATTCTTCCCCTTGTAGGTAATGGATTTCTTACATCTGGCTGCTTTCAGAATTTTCTCGTTCATATTCACTTTAGTGTGGAGGGGTACCGGCCCCCCAACCAAAGAAAGTGACATGGCCTCAGGTGTTCCCCAGGGAACATTACCCTAAGATGGAATAACTTCTTTATCTGTGGATATGCCTGCGCTAGAACATTCAGTTAAAATGTTCACAGGAGGAAGTAACTGGAGGGCTTCGCAGGGTGAAGCTGGAGGTCGGGCACTTGCAGAGGTTACGGGAAGAGGTGCTTTGTCCTTTTCTCTTTTTGTTTATGGCTATGCTTCAAGTTTTGGGGAACTTATCAGACAGAACAGACAGACACCATTGTGGTTAAGCTTGCAGCATGATGTTGAGAAAGTATGTTCAATTTAGATTAACTGTATGTATCCAGCAGCATCTGTGCTGAACAAAGAATTTTCATGGTAGCTTTTGCTGTTTCATCATTATTTGTTCCTTTTTCTATTTCTATACTTTTATTTAATCAGTGTGTATAAAAACACCCAATAAATGTGGGTTGTCACCGAGTGCCTGAGCGAGCACCAGTCTTCCTTTCAACATTCATTTTGTGTGCGGTACTTCCTCTGTGTCCCTGATCAGTTAAGTTCCGAAGTCAACTACATTAGTGAACTTAATTATGATGTGCCTGGGGGATGTCTTATATGGGTTGAGTTGTGCTAGGGTTCTGAAACTGTCTGCTATCTGAATTTCAGAATCTCTTGGTGTGTCTGGAAATTTCTCTTTCATAATCTCATAAACAAGAGACTCTGTGCCTTGTGATGTCACTTCATCATTTTCAGGTATCCCTATAAGGTGAATATTATTTTTCTTAGAGTTATCCCAGAGCTGTCTGAGAGAATGATCCATTTTTGCCTTCCATTTCTCTTCCTCTTTGGAAGTTTGGGAGCATTTGAAAGCTTTGTCTTTCATGTCAGAAATCCTTTCTTCTGCTTGTTCCATTCTGTTACTGAGGGATTCTACTGTATTTCTCAGATCTTTGAGAGCTGCAACTTCTTGTCTCAATGTGTCAAAAATCTTTGGTCATTTTGTCTTTGAATTCATTCAATTCTTGAGACATCTTTTGGGTCATCTTTTGGATTACTGCTTGAAATTCTAATTCCATCTTTTCCTCCATTCCTCTGATCTTATTTGCTATCCAGACTCAGAATTCGATTTCTGACATCTTAGCCATTTGCTTATGCAAGGGATCTTGTGCTGTATGTACCTTGTCATTCCTTGGGGGAGTTGATCTACTCTGATTATTCATATTGCCAAAGTTTTTCTGTTGATTCCATTTCATGATTATTTTTCACTGTTGCCTATGACTGTCCTCAGAGTCGGGGAGGTGTCTCTCCCAGATCAGACCCCGGTAGGATCACTCTGTTGTTGCTGGATCTTTGTAGGGAGTGACTCTGTGTAGGTCCTCTGGGACTGCCCCACCCAGGGAGTTCTGGCTGTGGGAGTAGCTCCGGAGTGTGGCACACCCAGATTAAGCAGCAGGGCATGGGATGGGGCACCTGGTGACCTTTGCAAAGGGAGCCCATGCCTCCAGCAGTCTCTGGCTGGGAGGAGGGCTCCAGAGGGAGGGCACAGGTCATGCAGCCTCCTGAGTCCCTGGCCAGATGGGTGGGGCAGGTGTGGAGGCAGAGAGGGTAGGGGAGGAGGCAGGTTATGTGGCTCCTGGAGTTCCTGGCCCGGGTAGGCAAGCGGAGCCCTGGCAGGTTCCTGGCAGAGTCCCTGGCCAGTGTGGGTGGCAGGCCGAGGCTGGGTGGTGCGCAGGTGGGCACCCCACTAGTGTCCTGGTTGACTTCCTGGCCACTGCTGGCGGTGGGCCAAGGCCCAGCAGGGTGCCAATCGGGGCCACACGGGTGTCCCTGCAGAGTTCCTGGCCACTGCTAGTGGCAGGCCAAGGCCCAGCAGGGTTCCTGGAGTTCCTGGCCTCTGTGGGCGGCTGGCCTGGGGCACGGATCAGAGCCTGGGCTGGGCAGGGCACAGATCAGCACCATGCAGGAGTCCTGGCGGACTTCCCAGCTGCTGCTGGCAGTGGGCCAAGGCCCGGCAGGGTGCCAATCAGGGCCGCGGGGTCACAGAAGTTCCTGGCCGCTGCGGGCGGTGGGCTGAGGCCTGGTGGGGCATAGATCGGAGCCACGCAGGGTTCCAGGCAGAGTCCCTGGCCTGGGGGCTAGTGGGGGCTCAGTGGGACCCTGGAGTCTCTTACCGGGTGGGCTGCCTAGTCCGGCAGATGGGGATGGTGGGCGCTGCTCAAGTCCTCCTCCCTCAGTTTCAGCAGAGGTCAGGCTTCTGGTGCCTTAGGTAAGGGAGAAAGGGTGTCCTGTAAGTTCTGAATGGTGGAAAACTTTAGTTCAGTTTTTCTGCCTGAAGCTTGATTTCTTGAGGTCACAGCTTGCCTCAGAGGTGACCTGCAGTTATCACTTCTCTCTCTCGGTTGGGCTCCCAGTCTTCACCTCAATTGGGCAGTTTCTGGAGGTTATCTTTCCTTTTGGACAGGAGCCTCTGTTGGAAGCTGCTTCCAGTTGGCCATCTTGCCCCTTCCCCCTGGTTCACTATTTCATTGAGGAGTAATCTCAGGTTTCTGAAATTATTTTTTGGTTACAAAGATTATGATGAGACAGGCCAATGTGTGGAGCACAGAAAGCTCCCTCTGTTCCATTGCAGAGAACATTGACTGTGATTTGGTAAGTCCAGATGCTCTCAAACTTTATTGTATTTCAGCATCATTTGATGATCTTGTTGAAAATGCAGATATCCAGGCTTTACTACAGAGATGCTGAATCAAAAATTGATTATCATAGCCTGGTGATTTTTATCAGCTGGGTGGATTGAGGGCACAGAATCTGGTGACAACTGGTAAGTTTCCGTAAATAAACTTTGTTCACTAAAGAGCTCAGTGAGCAAAGGAGCTTAGAAAGCAAAAGGCTGCTAAATGCAAGAAGCAGGACCCTGGCCACTGTCTGTGGCACTCAGGACACCTTGCCCCAACTCCAGAACCACAATGGTGGCCAGAACCACAATAGTGGCCTGAAGAACAGCACTTCATCTAGGGGAATCCAGTAATGTTTTGAGTATGTTGGTAAAAACAATTTGTCCTTTTTGAAAGCAACTGAAATAATAACAGTAAGAAGTTTTAAGTAGAGTTCATCCTACATCTTTCCACTGTTGTTTTATACTTTGATGAATACATATTTATGTAACTCTGAGTCTGCATATATATAGAGATAGTCTTATAAAATTTTACATGAATGGGATAATACAATCAATGCATGATATTTCATCAACTTGCTACCAATATCCTTGGGACCCTCATGTTTTAGGTAGAAAATACTTCAATTTTAAAGAAAAAACAGCTTGACTTTGATTCTGTATAGTTTCATAACAGTCACCATTTTATATGAAATATATAAACCCCAGTCTTAAAATACATGTTCCAAATTAACTAATCACAAAATTTTCATTGATGTTATCCCCTGTGTATTGCAAGGTATACATGTATATTTTTTTAAATAGTTTTTTAAAAGATTAAAATAATGAATGTCTACCGTATATTTTTATCAGTGCTGGAAATATCATGACCAAAAGAATCTTATGAATGCTTTCTAGAAGTACAAATGTATGCAGGTCCTTAGAATTAAAAATTGTGGTGTTTGAGAATTTATAAAAACTAAATTTTTTTATATGTAGAATGACAAAATATTAGTATTTTGTCTCTGAGTTTTCTTACAATTTTAAAATTCTCTTGATTCTGAAATTTTCCTTGGGCAAGATTCAACTAATGAGCTGTTCTGTAAACCTCACTATATTCTGTAATAAACATACACTGAAAGCATACCCAATAATATTCATTGATAGAAATTCTAGAATTTTTCAAAGTCAAGCTTTGTGTTTCAACGATCATTCATGCTATCTTACAAAAATTTGACAGATTATTTTCTGCTTTTATTCTGAGGGATGTCTACATAAGACTGAAATTGATGATTCTAACTGAGAGGAAGAGTTAAGTTGAATTATGAAAGAAATTAGGTAGAAGGAATTTTGTTTTGAAACATATTTTGTTTTGAAATATGTCCTAAAAATAGTAGTTGTTTCTCAACAGAAATGCTCAATGTGATCTGCATAAATAATGAGAAAAAGCAAATTATTTTTATTTATGATCACATAGGTTGACTGTTAGTAGAGATTAAGGAAACCAATCCACAGAAACCTCTCCGTTTTGGTGGATGCCCACTTATTTAGAGAGAGATTCTTAATCTTCAGGAAAATTATAAGTTTATATGATCTTTGAAAAGAGTCAAAGGTATAGCACAGATCACTGAATGGCCTTCAAAAGAAATAGGTAGGCACAGGAGACTGGTTGGTGTTTCCACCCTAGGGATTTTATTGCCATTCTGAGATAATAGCTAAAAGCAGTTAAGTTGCTTATGGAAATGTGAGGCACTATGGAGAGGATCAGAAAATGTTTGGAAAAAGCATTAAGAGATGGAAGAGAATGGAATTCACCACTTTCCATTTCTATGCGCTGAATGTCAATTACATCAGAGTTGTAGCAGCCTAACTAGGAGCAGTGTAGGAATCACAAAAGAAACAATGGTTGTAGTTTGACAACCACATGGTCACTGTGCAATAATGCCTCCTGAAGTGACCACCATTAGATAATAACCATTACAGAGCTCTTATGTAGATTTGTTGACATAGAAGATGTTTTAGAGACTACTCAATAGACTATATTTTCAGTTTCAAAAACATTGTATAATTGAGTATGGTGGAAATGAACATAACTGTACATAAAGATAAAATTTTCAGTAAATTTACGGTCCTCTAACTAGCCTTGTGACTAGGAAATTTTATTTCTGTGTTTTATTTATCCTTAAGAAAATCTTGTAAATATAGATAATAATGTAATTTTATATTACAAAAATACAACACAAATACATGACTATCATTAAAGTTGTGATAGCTCTGTGAATCTGAAAGAGGGGAATCTTTGACAGTCTTTGGGCTTCCCAAAATATTTCAACAGTATGATTCATTATTAAATATTCAATGCCATTATTAAATATTCAATGCAAGGTGGGACCTTATATTAGACCCTAAATGGAAAACTCTTTTTACCATAACGCCACAGTCCAAAAGATGAGAGTCAAAAGTCACTACATACACTGAGATAAGCAGGCTAAGATGAGTATAGAGGCCAAGAGAAAGCTTTCTCTCTGCCCTCGGAAGCTGCACTGAAAATGAGCTGACAAGAGAGGGATTAAAGGAGAAAAAGGCATACAAGAATTATTTTTCATGCACAGCACAGGCTAATCATAAAAGAATGATTACCCAATAACCCAGGTTATATACCCTTCTTTATCAGGGAAAGGGAGATTAGGGATGTAGGAATAAATGATTTTCAGAGGAAATGAATGTTCCCAAACAGTGACCTGTAACATATTTCCTTTGGTCTCTAGGAGAAATGGTGGAAAGTAGGTGGAATTTCACTGTGAACAAAGGTTGTCTTATTATACAGATAATGTCTCCCTGGTAATCTTTTGGAACTGTCCTCAGAAGAATAGAAGGAAAATCTGTCAGAGTATGGTGACAACTCTTTGTTTTTTCTTTTGTGGTTAATCTTTCCTGATTATGTTGATATTCTTAGGGAGGGAATATTTTAAAAAACTGAATTTCTTTTGTAAAGAAGTCTTCTTAATGTAATAAGGAAATTCCAAAGATGCAGATATCTATTACTGATAACCAGCATCTACAGAGAACTCAAGTAAATCAGCAAGAAACCCACATTAAAAGTAGACTAAAGATATGAACAGAAACTTTTCAAAGTAAGGAAGTCTAATGGCCAACAAACACATAAAAAATGCTCAACATCTCTAATCATTAGGGAAATACAAATTAAAACCACAATGAGATAGCACCTAACTTCCGTAAGAAAGGCTTTTATCAAAAAGTTCCAAAATAACAGGTGCTGGCATGAACTCAGAGAGACAGGAACACTAATACACGGTTGGTGGGATGCAAACTAGTGCAACCTCTATGGAAAGTTGTATGGAGATACCTTGAAGAACTTAAAGTAGACCTACCATTTGATCCAGCAATCACATAGCTGGGTATATATCCATAGGAAAAAAGATCATTTTATAAAAAGGACACATGCATCCAAACGTTTATAGCAGAACAATTCATAATCACAAAGATGAAGAAACAACACAAGTGCCCACCAATGCATGAATGGATTAATAAAACATAGTGTTATGCATACTGTGGTGTACTACTAAGCCATAAAGAAATACAGCAGGTGGCGCCTGTAGCTCAAGCAGCTAAGGCGCCAGCCATATACACCAGAACTGGTGGGTTTGAATCCGGCCTGGGTCTGCCAAACAACAATTACAATTACAACCAAAAAATAGCTGGGCATTGTGGTGGGCACCAGTAGTCCCAGCTACTTGGGAGGCTGAGACAAGAGAATCACTTAAGCCCAGGAGTTGGAGGTTGCTGTGAGCTGTGACGCTATAGCACTCTACCCAGGGTGATAGCTTGAGGCTCTGTCTCAAAAAAAAAAAAAAAAAAAAGAGAGAAAGAGAGAAATACAGTAACTCAGTATCTTTTGTGACAATCTGGATGGAACTGGAAACCATTCTTCTAAGTGAAACATCACAAGAATGGAGGAATAAACACATGTACTCAATTCCAACTTGGAACTAATCAATGTACCCTTACGTGCATGTATGGAAATAACACTCATCAGAAATCAAGCAGGTAGAAGATGGGTAAACTCACACCTAAGGGTACAATGTGATGGGCACACTTCTAACTTTGACTTACATAGTATAATTTATGTAATCAAAACATATGTACTCCCATAATATTCTGAAAAAAGTAGCACCAAATGTTTTAGCAATTTATATTATTACTTGATAATTTATTGCTAAAATTATAGTGACTCAATATATCAACAGATGCTCTTAGTTCTAGTTATATAATTGAATAATCATTTGAATTATAAATTATTTTGTGAAATGTTCAATAATATGAAGAAGCATTTGTATATAGTATGCTACAAAAAAAAAAAAAAAATAAGTTGACCCTCCAAAAGAAATTATTTGACTTTTTGGTATATATTTTATACTATTATTGAATACTATTATTGATTTTTTTTATTCTAGCAAATGAAAATTTAAGTAGTAAAATTAAACTATTATGAAGTTACATGAACTCCATTCAAATACATCTAAAAGTTTAACTAAATCCTTTTCAAGCTGGAAGAAAATGAGATTATTAATGTAAAAGGAAGCTTAATGAGAATTAATAGATAATTTTACATAATTTTAAAGTAAAATTAAAATTTTAATTTTAATTAAACATAATTTTACTTAAAAATTATGTAAAATTATTGGAGAATTTTCAGTTTCTATTTTTTGCAGCAGTTAGATATTGCTTGGTTTAAACTGATCTGAAAAAATGTATTTTTAGTTAGAAGCTGTTATAAAAATTTGATGATGACTTTCAATACCAATATCAATGAGATTTACAATACCATTTTCTGGTACTTATCTATTTTCAACATGAAATGGAAAATGTTACTCAGCATTTTCAAGAAGAGTTAATAGAGGTAAAAATTGACTTTGAAAGTAAGGCATAATGTAACAAGTGTAACTACATAATCCTTGGGTCCATTAAGACTTTTATACTCATTTATTTGAAAAGAATTTAAATTATTTATAGCATTTCCAATCACATATTTAGGGGTCAGGGGAAACTTGCCCTTTTTCCACAAAACGTTGCTGAAAAATCAACTCACAATTAAGGCAGATTTATAAGAGAAAAGGTTTATTTCTAAATACCATGCACATGGAGAGAATCAAATTATTGATTTTTTAAATTAATTTTTTATTACATCAGATTAATATGAGGTACATACGAGTAGGTTATGTTGTTTGCATTTGTTAGGAGAAGTCCAAGTTGTATTTGAGTCTTTCACCCATAAATTACCCAATATTTCAATAGTGTTCAGATGTTTTTATACACATGTTTTAGAAGGGGGGGGGAAATGTGGAGTTTGGGTGCAACAAATAGTACTATGGAAGATGAATAGATGGGAGAAACATATTGACTTGCAAATTAACTTGAGAAATAGGTATCGTGGGTTTTTTGTTTTGTTTTGTTTTTTTTGAGACAGAGCCTCAAGGTGTTACCCTGGATAGAGTGCTGTAGCATCACAGCTCACAGCAACTTCCAATTCCTGGGCTCAAGTGAGTCTCCTGCCTCCGCCTCCCAAGTAGTTGGGACTACAGGCACCCGCCCCAATGCCCGGAAATTTTTTTTTTTTTTGGTTGCAGCCGTCATTGTGGTTTGGCGGGCCCAGGCTGGATTTGAACTCACCAGCTCAGGTGTACGTGGCTGGTGCCTTAGCCCATTGAGCCACAGGCGCGGAGCCAGGTATCGTGTTTTAAATTATTCAGGCCAAGTCTGCTCTTTTTGTTTGTTTGTTGCAGAATATTAGGGAGTACACGTTTTATTTACATATTTTATTTTTGTGCAGATTGAGTCACAGTTGTAAGTGTGCCCTTCACTGAGATAGTGTGCACTACACTCAACACCCATCCTCTTCTTATCCTTCTCCACAGCTTGATTTTCATTAAGATTTACTTCCATGTGTGCACTTAAATATTGACCAATTTGTTTCCTATTTGGTATTGAGTTCAAGTATTTGTTTCTCCATTCTTGTTATGTTTCACTTAGAAGAATGGTTTCCATTTTGGGGGGGACTGAGACTAGTTGTGGGGGAGGGAAAAGCAGCAAAAGGGGATTATTCAAAGTACCGAAAACCTCCTCCCAGGATGGAGCACAGCGGCACCCCCAGGGCAGGGTCACCTCTGGTGGGGCAGAAGGTGATTGAATTATTCAGATATGGAGATCATCTAGGTTTTGTGTAAAAGGCCCGGATAATTTCAAGTGGTCATTTTGGAGTTACAATGTTTTGGGATAATTTTGCCCCAGAAACTTATTAAAATTGGTAAGAATCGTTTTTGAAGTGAATTGATAGTAGTGAACAATTGAACAAACTACTTAAAGGGAGACCCAGGCATTTCTTCAGTATTTTTGATTCAAGCGGATTATATAACTGCTTTAAAGTATTTCAGGTGGTGGTATTTTTTTTTGCCCCCCCTTTCCTTGTGTTGGTGTTCTTAAGCCAAAACTGTAAGATATGTTTGAGTTGTATACTGAATAGTTTCACCAGTTTCAAATGACTGTTTAAATATTGCTGAAGTTTCATGGCAGTTTATTTTTACCTTTATTAGAAGTTTTAGGAATTTTTGACCTCAGTCTTTTTCATGTCACAATAGGACAGCTTTTCTAAATTTCCTTTTATCTTTTATTCACGGAAATTTAAGATGTTGCTGTTTCCCAGCAGCGTGGTGTATTGATATAGCTATGTGTGTCTCTGTATGTCCTAATATTTAGGAATGCTCTTCAGATGTGAAATTTTCTTTTTGTTTTTGCTTTTTGGCTCATAAATTGGATATTTCACCTGGAGTGGATAAGTACAACTGTGCCCAGTACATGGAATAACACAGAAGAGTTCTTGATCTTAAATCCAAGGAACTTGGCTAATTCTGGAGATAGCCACATGAAAACTTTAAAACAGAAGTATGGGTAGCTGACTTGAAGTAACTCTATGTCAAATAGTCATAGGTTAAGTATCTTCAAAGAACTTGGATATTATTTAGGAGGATACAAAATAAAAAAAAAACTGGAAAATGTAAAGATTACAGAGAAAAACCAACACCTTCCTGTGTAGTCCTCTTGGAATTTGGACTTGCCATGAGGTGATGAAACCTTGTTTCACTGAGTTGGAGAGACTGGACCTAAATGGCACAGCATGATTTTGCTCCAGCCTGGCTTAATTTTCCTACTCCACCATCATCAACAAAGTTGTCATTGAATTTTGAGAAGCATTCTGAAAACTTTTCATGGACAGAAAACTGATATGATGTGAATCATCAATGACACAACTCTTCAGATGGCTTTGATTCTGGTGTTGGACATCCTAATGGAGTTAACTTTGGAAGGAAAGAAAAAAATGGATGACTTACACATGGAAGAAATGGTACTGCAAACATAAATCATCAAGGGGTATACCATGGTGGAAGATCCCATTCTTGTAGCAGTATTTTCCATTCTGGAAAAAGCCAAGGACTACATGAAAACAACATGCCTGACAATGAAACTGGGAGGAAAGAAGACAAGAGAGAACACAAACAGTTCGAGGCTAAGGATTTTCCATCTTTAAATCCTGAATATGAGAGAGAACCAAATCAGAATAAATCTTTAGCTGCAGGTGTATGGGGCCTACATGCCCAGACACACACATACCCAACCAAAAAAAAAAAAATCTCCCAAACTCCTCGCTTAGAATATCCTCTGAATCCTAAATCTAGAGCTCCAAGGATGCTGGTCATTAAGAAAGGTAACACAAAAGACTTACAGCTATCTGGATTCCCAGTAGTAGGAAATCTTCAGTCACAGCCAGTTAAGAACGGCACTGGTCCCAGTGTTTATAAAGGTTTAGTCCCTAAACCTGCTGCTCCACCTACAAAACCTACACAATGAAAAAGCCAAACTAAAGAAAATGAAGTTGGGTTTTTTTTTTCTTTCCTTCCAAAGTTACCTCCATTAGGATGTCCAACACCAGAATCAAAGCCACTCCCCCATGAGTCTACATAGGGTGTTGGCAACTTTAATGCTTTTAAATCAACTGCCAAGAATTTTAGTCCATCAGCAAATTCAATTAAAGAGCCTCGTCTAACCAAACTGTCATGAATGTGCACTGATAAGAAGAGTGAATTTTTGAAAGCATTGAAAAGGGACAGAGTAGAAGAGGAACATTAAGATGAAAGCCATGCTGGCTCAGAGAAGGATGACGACTCATTTAATTTACATAATAGCAATAGCACTCACCAAGAAAGGGATATAAACCGGAACTTTGATGCAGATGAAATTCTGCAGGAGAATGGCAATGCCTCGGTGATTTCCCAACAGATCATTCGTTCTTCAACCTTCCCACAAACTGATGTTCTTTCAAGTTCACTTGAGGCAGAACACAGATTGTTGAAGGAGATGGGCTGGCAGTAAGACAGTGAAAATGATGAAACATGTGCTCCTTTAACTGAGGATGAAATGAGAGAATTCCAAGTTATTAGTGAACAGTTACAGAAGAATGGTCTGAGAAAAAATGGTATTTTGAAAAATGGCCTGATCTGTGACTTCAAATTTGGACCTTGGAAAAACAGCACTTTCAAACCCGCCATTGAGAATGATGACACAGAGACAAGTAGCAGTGACACATCGGATGATGATGATGTGTGAAGGATTTCCTAACAGCTTTAGAAATTTTAGTGCGATACATCTTTCATACAGTTTGGGGTGAATTGTAAAAATGAAGAACTATAATTTATGTAGTGAAATAACCATTAGAAGATTTTTTGGTGGGACTTCAATATGAAGAAAACCCAGAATGTTGTGTTGGACTGTGTTGAACATTATTTCTCTGTAAATGAATATTGTAGAAATGAGGACTTTGGTAATCCAGCATTGACTTTCTTCATCACTGAAGCATTTCTCTGACTGGCAATGTGACGATGTAACAAATGAGATTTTCTTATTTAATAAAAAAATTGTGTAATGTTTTGCAAAAAAAAAAGAATGGTTTCCAGTTCCACCCGGGGTTGTCACAAAAGATACTGGATTACTGAATTTTTTAATGGCTGAGCAATACACCATGGTATGCATAACACTATATTTTATTAATCCATTCATGTTATTGGTGGGCTCTTGTGTTTCTTCATCTTTGTGAATTGTTCTGCTATAAATGTTTGGATGCATGTGTCCTTTTTATAAAATGATCTTTTTTCCTTTGGATATATACCCAGCTATGTGATTGCTGGATCAAATGGTAGGTCTACTTTAAGTTCTTCAAGGTATCTCCATACAACTTTCCATAGAGGTTGTACTAGTTTGCGTCCCACCAACTGTGTATTATTGTTCCTTTCTCTCTGAGTTCATGCCAGCACCTGTTATTTTGGAACTTTTTGATAAAAGCCTTTGTTGCCAGAGTTAGATGGTATCTCAGTGTGGTTTTAATTTGCATTTACATAATGATTAGAAAAATTGAGTCTGGAAAGGTTTGAGCCCCACATTCTGTAGAAACCCATTGCAGATGCATCAACCAAGAGGAGAAGCAATTCATGAGAGCCCTCGCTCAGCCATCTCTCAGCAGCCATGAGTGGGGCAGGAGAAGAGGAGGAAAAGGATCTGGATAAGAGAAAGCTAGCTAGTTTTTTAGTCATTTCTTTCCCTTTCTCGAGAAGGCAGCCCACCCAGAATGTCTAAGCTCTGGAGTCACACAGATACCCTAGGACCCACCAACCCCATATCTCCTTTAGTCTGGGCTAGAGTGGGGAAATGTTTGTGTGGAAATGAGCAAGATGAAAACCAAGGCAATGAAGCCCCCCTGGGGAGGGCAAAGGTACACAGTGGGTAGAGAAGCAATATGGCACCTGCTGTCTCCACATGGGTCAGGGGTGATGGGAGGTGACCTTAAAGGCACTGGCAATCTGATGCTTTATCCTCAAGAAGCTCCCAGTTCACTGGCAGCAGTAGCTTTTGGGTTTGTAAAGGTAGAAGAACTCTATAGCAACCTGGGGGCCTGCTGACTGCCAGAGATACGGGGGAGAAATATACTGCCACTGCTCTCCTACCCTTCTCTCTGGACTCCAGGCCTCTTGGGGGTTGAGCTCTGCTAATATCCTGATCCTTCGTATTCTGCTCTGCAGCTTCTTCGCATGGAATCTCTGGTAGGTTAGTTCTGGCAAGTTCTTTTCCCATCACCGTAGCACCAAGTTACAGCCTATGACCTTTTTCTGCTCTCCTTTTTTTTTTTTTTTTCAGACAGTCCCACTCTGGGACCCACCTTGGGTTGAGTTCCACAGCATCATAGCTCACAGCAACCTTAGACTCGTGGGCTCAAGTGATCTTACCATCTCCTAAGTGGCTGGAATTCTGGGAGTTGAACCTCCTAGATCAGAATTCTTGAGGCTTCAGTCTTGACACAGAATTTCTTCCCATTGTCTTGGTACTACTTTTGTAAATCTGCTGTTAATCTATGTTGCTAACCAATCGTAGTTGCAGATTTATCTTTTGCATAAGCAACAATTTAGGGAAAGGGAATACTTTTCCCCATTAATTAATTTTAAGAGTTTCAATCATTGACAACTACTTTGCATTCCTTGTCAGACAGGTTTTTCGTATCATTCCCTCTATTATTTTTTCCTCTTTAAAACCATTATATAAATGCAAGGCCTCATCATAGAGAATACATATTCATTTGACTGCTACTTATGAGACAGCTGAGTTTTGCCATCTTTCAGCATCGGTTATTCAGCATTGGTTATTCTTTTTTTTTTTACTTTCGTAGAGACAGAGTCTCATTTTATCACCCTCGGTAGAGTGCCATGGCATCACACAGCTCACAGCAACCTCCATCTCCTGGGCTTAGGTGATTCTCTTGCCTCAGCCTCCTGAGTAACTGGGACCACAGGTGCCCACCACAACGCCCAGCTATTTTTTTGTTGCAGTTTGGCTGGACCGGGTTTGAACCCGCCACCCTTGGTATATGGGGCCAGCGCTCTACTCACTGAGCCATGGGCGCCACCCCTTACTGGTATTCTTAAAACAATATTATTCTTTAATGAAAAACACTATATTATCTCATTTACATTTTTATCCTTCATCACACTAAAAAGCCTATCATACGGTTGGTAAGATTACCTTTTCTCCAGTGTTATATGCCTTACCCCATCTGTGATCATTTGTGCTATTTGTTGACAAATCTTTATTTGATGATAAAACTTCCACTGGTAATATTTATTGTTTTCAAACTTCTGTTTTAACTCTTACAAGGATGATTATTTTTATAAACTCTATTAATGCATTTTTGTAAAATGTTCAGTTTTTCTTACAGGTTCATTTTTTCAATTTTATTAAAAAAGGAAGAACATAGGCACATTTTTGAGGCTGACAGCTGGTTTGTGCTGCTATGGGCATCATAATTGTTAAAATAATGAAATACTCTCATTGTAGTTGGTAAATAACCTCTGTTACATGTCTTTGAGTTTTTAACTAAGTATATTGACATACAAGTTGTGTTTATATATATAAAAAAACTAGACTGTAATGTAGGTAAGCATTTGTAAATTTTTTTAATCTGTAAAAATGTCTGACACAATATTTGAACTTCCGAGAAATGGGGAACAATGTTTTATAGTGCTAGATTGCCTAGCATTCTTGTTCCCACACTACCAATAGTGTTCCCTAGTCAATGGGGTAACCAAAAATGTTCCTATAAATTTCCCAAATATTTCATGAAGGTCAATACTATCTTCATTGGAAACCTTTGGAATCACATATTAAGTACAAGTATATCACTTGCCTTTGACCATCAAGATGACTTGAGTCAAAACATTTAGTTTTAGGTATTTTCTTTGAAAAATCAGAGTAGGCCTGGAGCGGTTGCTCATGCTTGTAATCCCAGCATGGGAGACCAAGGGGAATGGATTGCTTTAGCTCATGGATTTGAGACCAGCTGGAGCAAGAGTGAGACCTTGTCTCTAAAAAATCTATCTGGGCATTGTGTCAGGTGCCTATAGTCCCAGCTACTTGAGAGGTGAGGTGAGAGAATCGCTGGAGTCCAAGAGTTTGAGGTTGCTGTGAACCAACACCACAGAACTCTACCAAGGATGTCAAAGTGAGACGGTCTCAAAAAAAAAAAAAATCAGAATAGAAAACTCTATCTTATTTCTATATTAACAGAGAGTGGTAAGGGGCAGGAAAGAGTACTGAGTAATAAGGACATTCTGAAATAAAAACATTGGGAGCATGAGATTTTTCCAAAACAACAATAATAATTATAATTGGCTGGCACAGTGCATCATGCCTACCCATATTCTAAGACTTTTGGATGGTGAAGCAGCAGGAGGATTGCTTGAGCCTAGAAATTCAAAGTTTTGGCCAGCTGTGATTGTGTCACTGCACTCCAGCTGGATGACAGAGAAAGCACCTGTCTCAAAAAAAAAAGAATTATTATTATGATTTATGAGAAATTACTTTGC
Source organism: Perodicticus potto (assembly GCA_963574655.1). Classification (NCBI taxonomy): domain Eukaryota; kingdom Metazoa; phylum Chordata; class Mammalia; order Primates; family Lorisidae; genus Perodicticus; species Perodicticus potto. Next base: position 15,790 of record CAUYRH010040536.1, read on the forward strand.
ACCAGGCTCTGTACTTGTTTTACATTTCTGAATTTAATTTTGTCCCCTCAACAGCCTAATCCAAGATAGGTATTACCATCCACTTTAGAGGAAAGGTATATTCTCAGGAAATCTGTCTACTGGGCGCATTTAGCCTGATAGCTAGTTGCAAGCAGGAAGGCTTACAGAGGATGAGGGTTTGGGGCTGCTTTCTAAGTATCCAGGGAATATGTGGGTTAAGAGCACAGCCAACAGCAGGCATGGTGTATTTTGGCCCCACACTTACCCTAGGACCTTGATCTTTTCCAAACATTTTATGTATGGTTTCCATTTCATAAAAGTCTCTTCCTCTCCATTTTCAAAATTGAGCTATTTACTTTTGCCAACATGTAATTTTTTTTTCCTTAGCGTTATTTCGTACCCTTGAGTTCTTGGAATGATTTACCAGAGTTTTATTTTCTTATAGGAATAATTAATATCTTTCTGTGTGTAATTATTTCTGTGAATAGATGGAAGATAAATAAATCCTAGTAAAAAGTTGGAGGTCAACATACTGGATAGAAAAAAGTCATTTAGCCCAAACTTTCATTGGGGAAAACAATGTCTTTGTTAATCCCTATCATTTGGAAACAAAATGTTAATTCTTTCCCTAAATCCATATCTGCTGACATGCCACTGATGGTGGTATTTGGGCTCAGAAACATGCAAGATAATGCAAACAAGGATGTTTTTGGATGACAGTCAAATGCATCCTAATTGTGTAATAACATTTGAAAATAACCACTGTGGCAATGTTAGAGCCACAATAAGAGAAGTTTTGGCAAAAGATAGGCTTTTTCACATTAATTGATGTGACCTTTAACTGTGGAAAATTTGTTTTCAACATAAATAATGTAAGACCAAGGAAAAACTTCCCTTTCACTTTATGAAGATGTGCTGCAAATCAACTGTCAAATGGCATACAAAATTTATTAGTGTGCACATGTGTGTGCATGGTAGTCATGCAAAATATGAAAACCTAAAGAAAGGCCCAGATGGCTGATACTTTCATACCATCTTGTGGTTACAGAAAGAATAGGGACTTGGAGCATGGCAAGACAGGTCATGGGAGGGAGAGAAGAGGAAAGGCGTGGCTGGCAAGAGCAGGCTTGTTATATAAAGAAAACCTTGTATGTAGCTGCTCTCAAAAAGAATAGATGGTAGCCTGTGATTGAGTTACTCTTTCCTAGATCTGGACAGAAGGGATTGGTGGGGGGGCGGGGCTAGTTACTTACTTCACTAGTGTATAATGCAAATCTCTTCCACACAAGGCAGCTTTGCTGGGCTATTCCTGTCTCCAGGTCCTCTGAATAGCCATCTCAAAATATGTCAAAGAAGTATATTTTGGGGTGAAATATTTTTGGCTTCCTTTAGTTCATTATTTGAAACTTTACTTTCAAAAAGTTTCACATATTAGGGCAGTGCCTGTGGCTCAAAGGAGTAGGGCGCTGGCACCATATGCAGGAGGTGGTGGGTTCAAACCCAGCCCTGGCTAAAACTGCAAAAAAAGAAAGTTTCACATATTAAAGTAGCATTGGTAGCTATGGAGAAATTTGGGTAACAGGTTGTGAGAGATTCACGAAGTAGGGAAAACCTCATGGTTTGTAACAAGCAGCCCATATCTTGACTCCTTCTCTTAGAACTGAGACTAAGTCAGTTCAGTTAAACAGTTGTGTCCTATTCCAGGTGCTGATCTTGCAGATGGACTTTAAAAGTTAGGCCTCTGTATATGATGGAGGCAAACAAATCATTAACAAGAGGCATTTCTACAGAAACAGAAGAACAACACAGTTTTATGTCTAGAGCAATTTACAAGCTGGTTTTTCTAGTCTCAAGCATCTTCATTTGCAGGGAGCAGCCAGTGGCAATCTGACAGATTTTTCTGAATTGAGTTTGAATAAGAGTTTTGTTCCAGCAAACCTTCTGAGGAGTCCAAGCATCAACAGGCACAGAGGCTATTAATGTATAAGTTGCTGCAATGATTTCTCCCAAAGTTTATATGAAGTTGTCCAGCTTTATTTTTTAAGATGTTAAGAAAAACTCAGTTAATATTACTTAAACATTTTTATTTTTATTTTTTTTTTGTAGAGACAGAGTCTCACTTTATGGCCCTGGGTAGAGTGCCATGGCGTCACACAGGTCACAGCAACCTCCAACTCCTGGGCTTAGGTGATTCTCTTGTCTCACCTCCCCAGTAGCTGGGACTATAGGCGCCCGCCACAATACGTGGCTAGTTTTTAGTTTTTTGCAGTTCAGCCGGGGCGGGTTTGAACCCACCACCCTGGGTATATGGGGCCAGTGCCTTACTGACTGAGCCACAGGCACCACCCTTAAACATTAATTTTTAATTCAACTTGTTATGTTTTTGCATCTTCATTTATAAGTGAAATATGTTTGTAATTTCCCCTTTATAATCATATATTTTCTCCAATTTTAATATCAGGTGTATCCAGATTAAGTAGAATGATTTTGAAGTATTTCTTCTTTTTTCTATTGTCTATAAGATTTGGCATGATCTGTTTTTTGAAATTATCTTTTACTTTTATTTATAAATATCGTATATTTTTTGAGACTTTGGGAAAAAAAAATAAGAAGTAGTTAACTGATAACTCCATACTAAACCTCAGAGTCAAAGCATTTATAATAGACATACTCTTATCTGACCTGACAATGTGAATGTTACTTTCTTCGCATTATTATTATTGCTTAATATTTCGATGCAGCAATCATCTGATTTCTTTTCTGAATGTATTTATCTTTGTTCATTCTTTATGAGGTTTTTGTTTCTAGTCCTTATCTTAAGCATTGTTATTGTTATTAAATTTTAAGCGTTTTTAATTCTGTGAAGGCAAAAAGTGGAAACCTAATAAACACATGTCTATGTAAAAAATAAAAAAAGAAAAACGAAAAAGAAAAACAGTTTTAATTTCTACTGATTTTAAATTGGAGAAGTAGGAAAAAAATGGAAATGTTTATCTGGAAAAGAATCAGCAATGTTTCAACAAAAAGTCATAAAAATAATTTTAGTCCTTCATTAATCCCACGTAGTTAGCTCTTGTTCTAACTAGATGTTTGGTTAACAATTTTATGAGTCCAGTTCCTTCCACTGGAATTTTTGATTCTAGACGTATGACTTTCTTACTTTCTGGGTTATCTCCAATACATTGGAGTTTTTGAAATTCTTGCCCAGTCCAATTAAATAATTAGCAGAGGTCTGTATTTCGAAGTACTATCAGAGTTTTTTTCTTTTTTGCAGTTTTTTGCTGGGGCTGGGTTTGAACCTGCCACCTCTGGCATATGAGACTGGCACCTTATTCCTTTGAGCCACAGGTGCCACCCAGAGTTTTTGTTCTATTCATAAACCTCCTTAAAAATTCAACTCTTTAGGATTTATAAAGAACTTACAGAAAAAAAGCATCCGGATAAAGCAATTCATTTACTATGGACAAGACTTAAAATGGCCATGATTAAAGATGCAATTGACAAAGATATTTGGTTATTTTCTGTGGCCTACAACAATTTAACATGTTATAATTTTGGGGCTCTCATACAATTTTGGAACACAAATTAACACATTTATACAAATATAAAGTTAAACATCACTTCCTATTTGACAATTTTCCTCATGCAATTTAACATGTTTGTTATCTCTCTTTCAGATGCTTCAGAGGCCCTTTTAACACCCCAAAGTTAGAATTCAAAAAGACTTACTTTTTTTTTTTTTTTTTTTTTTTAGGACACTATTAAAATTTGCTTTAATACTTCTTTGGGGAAAAAAAAACCACACTTTTAATGAATGATAAGAAACATTTTTACAGTAGTAGTAGGCTTTTATTTTTAATATCTATTATGCCATGAATTCATAGGGAAAATGTTCCAGGAGCTCAGGGAGGTGCCTTGCCATTGAATGTGACAAAGTATTGTATGACTATTATGCCATGAATTCATGGGGAATAGGTTCCAGCACCTAATATCATGATTCCATTAGTTCTCCTGTGAGCTATATTATATGCCTATTATGCCATGAATTCATAGGGAATGGGTTCCAGAAGCTCAAGCTTCTTTCGGTTGGTTCTCACAAAGTGTGCTTCTCTGGGTGGAGCAGGCAGGCCCTTCATTTGAACCCAGGTACCTTTCTCTTTGGTTTCCTTCTTTTTCTGATCATTTTCCTTCATGCATTGCAGTTCTTAGAGTGCTTAATATGCTCAACAAGAACATTAATCCTCTTGGCAAGAATCTTGCCCTTAATTTGTTTGTTTACAACAATGCCAACAGCCTGCTGGGTAACATTGTAGACTCTTCCAGTTTTGCCATGGTAACATCTGTGTGGCATGACTTTTTGAATAGTACCATTTCCTTGATGTCTACAATATCACCTTTCTTGTAGATTTACATATATGTGGCCAAAGGAACAACTCCACATTTTCTAAAAGGCCTAGAGAACATGTATCGGGTGCCTCTCCTCTTTCCCTTTGTGTTTGTCATTTTGGTGAGTTACTGGAAGATGGCGTCTCTGGGTGAAAGGCAAGAAGACTTACTTTGGATATCAAAATTTCATTAGGGATAGCCTATCAAGTATGTCAAAGGTTTAAGCATGTGATAAAAATAGAATCATAAATCACTGTAAAGTAATAATCATTCATCTAGTTAAAAGATAATTAAAGTGATAATTGAAAGATTGCAAAAGCACAGAAACCTTTATTCTTTGATAGAGGGGAGATAACAGTTTGCATGCAATCAAAAGGCCTAATAAAGGCAGAATGAAGCAAACAGAATCTGTTCCTCCTCTTCTTCTTTAATAGAAGTTTACTCAAAAAGTAAACAATTTTTTTTACTGTTCCTTATTAGAATTATATGAAAATTTTGTCTAAATGAGAACGAAATGTAGTTTCGCATTGTTTATTTTTTATATTAAGACTTAATGTCTATAAAATAAATTCTAAAACCCTTATAGTAAATATGTTTAATGTTAGCCAGTTTAAACAATATTTTGAAATCCTCTTTCCCCCAAACTTTTTATATCCCTTTATTTTTCTTTATATCATTTTCCCTTCATTTTGAAATAGCTATATTTCAAATATAACCTCTAAACTAGAAAAAATTATTTTTTTCTCAGTAAACACACACCCTCAAAAACTAACTCTTAATAACTCTGATTTTCAGTGGAAAAATCTAGGAAGTTATGTACTAGTTGCAGAGCCCAGGAGAGGATAAAGCTGTGAAGACCATCTGGGGGATCTAACCTCTCCCAGCAAGGCCAAAGGCAGAGCTGGGCCAGGGAGGACAAGACTGTATTGGGGATGGCTCTGCCTTGCAGCTTGTGGCTCAGGTTCAGTGGATACACATGTGCCCCAGGCCTCACCTGGCCACTTATCTATACCTCAGAATCCAAAGGATCAAAACTAAAGATATTAGGGCAGCACTTGTGGCTCATCGAGTAGGGCACAGGCCCCATATACCAAAGGTGCAGGTTCAAACCCAGCCTTGGCTGAACTGCAAAATAGAAAAATAGCCGGGCGCCTGTAGTCCCAGCTACTCAGGAGGCTGAGGCAAGAGAATCTCCTAAACCCAGGAGTTGGAGGTTGCTGTGAGCTGTGTGACGCCATGGCACTCTACTGAGGGTGATAAAGTGAGACTCTGTCTCTAAGAAAAACAAAAACAAAAAAACTAAAGGCATTTTTGATGGATTTTATTTCTGCAATAGGTCCTTGGTCTCAGAGATTCAAAGAATGAGCCACGGCCCACACAGATCAGTCATAAGATATGATTTATTAGACAAAATGGAATAGAGAAAAGGCACCAGAGCCTCTCACAGATGGGGGAGACCCAAGTGAAAAGTCTTGCAGGGTCTTTTGTCTAGGGGCTTATATACCGTTTGTAAACAGGGAGGTCTTGAGAATTACACTTGGCCAGGACTTGACCCAAAGGAAGACACCTTTTCAATGTTGATTAGTAAATAGATGTGTTAAGAAATGAAGGTAATCCTTCTAGCTCTGGGCAAAGTGGCAGGGAGTCCACTCTAGAAGGGGCCTGGCTTATATGAAATACTGGCAAAACTGCCTTTCTCCTGTCTTGCTTGTATTCAGAGAGTGCAGTTTGGCGAAAGAGAAGTCTGTTTAGGCCTAGAAAACGTTGGTCCTGGTCCAGCCCTGAGTGGAAGAAACCTGTATCAATGTAAGCTCACGGACCAATTAAGCAAGTATTAAAAAAAAATCATAGAGGGTGGCGCCTGTGGCTCATCAAGTAGGGTGCCAGCCCCATATACCAAAGGTGGTAGGTTTGAACCCGGTGTTGGCCAAACTGCAAAACAGAAAAATAGCCGGGCTTTGTGGTGGTCACCTGTAGTCCCAGCTACTCTGGAGGCTGAGGCAAGAGAATTGCCTAAGCTCAGGAGTTGGGGGTTGCCGTGAGCTGTGACACCATAGCACTCTACTGAGGGTGATAGGGTGAGACTCTGTCTCTACAAAAAAATAAACAAACAAAGAAAAGGGTGGCACCTGTGGCCCAAAGGAGTAGGGCGCCAGCCCCATATGCCAGAGGTGGCGGGTTCAAGCTCAGCCCTGGCCAAAAACTCCAAAAAAAAAATCATAGAAAGAGCAGTTTTATGACCTTAAAAGATCTAGACGAGATGATATTAATTTGACTAGTACACCTAGGCAAAAATGTCAGATTCCTAAGACATTTTAGTTCTATTTTACCAGCAATTTAAAACTAGTTTTCTTTACCAAATACAGTTGACCCTTGAATAATATGAGGGAAAGGAGTGCCTACCTCTTGTGCAGTTGCAAATCTATGTATAAATGTTGGCTCCTCTAAAATACTTAACTAATAATAGCTTACTGTTAACTAGAAACCTTCCTGACAAATAATAAATTAGCACAATTTTCATGTTATATGCATTATATGCTGCATTCTTATAATAACTAAACTAGAGAAATAAAATGTTATTAAGAAAATCAAAAGAAAAAATATATTTACTATTAAGTGGGAGTAGATCCACATAAATGTCTTTACCTTAATCATTATTACATTGAGTAGACTGAGGAAGAAGAGGAAGGGCTGGTCATGCTGTTTCAGGCATGTCAGAGGCAGAAGAAAACCCATGTATGTAAGAGGACTCTTGCAGTTCAAACCCATGTTGTTCAAGAGTCCACTGTATTACTAGTCACGTGAACTTGAAAAACATTTTGGCTAGTCATTTAATTTATCAATATTCATTTATAAGTCAACTTAGTACCATGTAGACAATATACAAATGCCAACACATATACATAAAAATATAAGCAAAGATTTTGTAGCTTCTTTTAACTTTTAAAGTTTTAGGCATGAGTCAGGTAAAACTCACTGGTGGAAAAGAACAGTTACAGTAAACAGTGATGACTCAAGCCTGTAATTCTACCACTCTGGGAGGCCGAGGCTGGAGGATCCCTTGAGCTCAGGAGTTCAAGACCAGTCTGAGCAAGAGTGAGACTCCCATCTCTACTAAAAAAAAAAAAAATAGCTAGGCATTGTGGCAGATGCCTGTATTCTCAGCTACTTGGGAGGCTGAGGCACAAGGATCACTTGAACACAGGAAGAACAGGAGTCTGAGGTTGCTGTGAGCTAGGCCAGGGCAATAGAATGGAAGGCTATCTCAAATAAAATAAAATTTTTTTAAAAAGAAAGGAAACAAACTGAGCTGGACAGATATGTCTTAAAAAAGGGTTTCAATTGACTAAAAAAATATTCCCGGGGGGAAATAGGATACAAAAGAGAAAAAACCAGAAGGTTTTAAAAAAAGTAATTATTGCCTAAATATCAGCTTTTAATTAAGCTAACTTTTGACTATAGAGAGCTTACAAAAAATTCTTCAGACATACAAGTAGAAATCTTCCTATCCCATAAGCAGGCAGCCTTTTACAGGAGTGAGGAGGATGCCGGCTGAAGTAGCAGCACCTCCCCTTGCTGCCTGGGAGGTGCCTGCCTCCCAGTGCATTGGTTTGGTTCCCAGTGGCAGTGGGTGGTTTGTCTCTTCTGCCCAGTAGAGGAAGCAAGATAAATGAGAAAAAAGTTGGTATACACTCTAAATACAAATCATAATTTCAAACGAGAGTTATACCTAATCAAATGATCCAAAACCCAAATAAATAAGCATGCATGAGGCTAACACTGAGAAACCCTATAGGGCTTTAACCTGAGACTCCAAAGAGAAAATAAAGCTGCCCCCCTAGGTTCAGACCATGCCCAACAATAGCTCAGAGCAAGAGTTCCACCAGCCACAAAAGGGATGCAGCCCACATTCTTGTCTGACTTCATTTTCTAGCATCTCAGCTTCTCAGGTTTCCATTTGCACACAAAGGTCTAACAACCAATGTGCTCTGTAAAAAGAAGAATAAAAGAGACAACAGTTGGCAAAATAGGAAACCAAAAGCTGCCTACAAGGGTAGAAAGGATCACAAAGCAAATGGATATTGCAAAGGGTAAGAGTCATGCAAATATCAAACTAATTTTTTATAAATATTTATTTGTGTGTGCGTGTGTGAGAGAGAGAGCAAGAGAAAGTTAAAGGATTTACATTTCTAAGGGACTGTTTATTCCCACACAGAGAATCAAATTCAAAATCATGATGGTGAAAGCATGGCTTGCAAATCCCACAGGGAATATAAAACAGGCAGTTTGAACATACAAAGGGTTTTAACTTCTTTTGAAAACAGATTTCTGTCTTTTTTTTAATCTTGAGGGAAGTTTTTTACGGCTGTATTTCTTTTTAAAATGTTTATAGCTACCAATAAGATAGCTGTTTAAGATAAGAGCTTACTATAGTTTTTGTTAAAAAAAAAGCTACTTTATTTCCTAAGTAACTCAAGCCAATAAGCCTTTTTCTTAAAAATATTATTTTTAATTATTATGGGTACATACTACTTATATATCTTTATAGGTTACATGTGATGTTTTGATACAGGCATATGATATAAATTAATCACCTCAGACATTTAATATTTCTTTGTGTTAGGAACAGTCCAGTTTCACTCTTAGTTATTGTAAAGTATACCCTAACTTACAGTCGATTATAGCCTCTTTGTTGCACTATCAAATGTTGTTCATTCTAACTATATTTTTACAATTATGAACCAACCCTTTTATCCCCCTTCCCACTACATTTCCCACCCTCTGATAAGCATTATTTCACTCACTGTCTCCATGAAATCAATTGTTTTCTCCCTTCCCTTCCCTTCCCTCCCCTCCCCTTCTGTCTTTCCTGCTCTGTTGTTCCAGCTTGAATGCAGTGGCATCATCTTGACTCACTGCAACCTCTGACTCCTGGGCTCAAGCAGTCCTGCCTCATCCTGGGACTACAGGCATGTGCCACCACACCTAGCTAATTTTTCTAATTTTTATAGAGACAGACTCTCACTTTTGCTCAGGCTAGTCTTGAACTCCTGGCCTCAAGTGATTTTCCTGCTTTGGCCTCCCAGTGTTCTAAGATTACAGGCATGAGCTATCCAGCCAACTGTGTTTAATATTTAGCTCCTACATACGAATCGGAACGTCTGAGATTTGTCTTTCTTTTCATGGCTTATTTCACATAATGTTCTCCTCTTCCATTCACGTTGTTGCAAATTACAGGATTTCATTCTTTTTTGAAGTTATGTAATATTTCATTGTGTATATGTACCTCAATTTCTTTATCCATTCAACCTCTAATGGACAACCAGTTTGGTTCCAAATCATGGCTATTGTGAATATTGCTGTAGTAAACATGGGCGTACAGATACTTTTTTGATAGACTAAATTCACCACCTTTGGATTCAGTTCTCCTTGAGTGAGATTGCTGGATCACCTGGTACTTTTATTTTCAGTTTTTTGAGGGGCTTCCATAGTGTTTTCTATAGTGCTTGCACTAATTTGCATTCCCACCAAAGCTGTATGAGGCTTCCACTTTCTCCACATCCTCACTACAATTTGTTATTGTCAGTCTTTTTTGCTAAAAGGCATTTTAACTGGGGTGAGAAGAGATCTCATTGTAGTTTTGAGTTGCATTTCCCTGAGGACTAATGATCATTTTTTCATATGCCTGTTGGCCATTTGTATGTCATCTTTTGAGAGAGATCTGTTCAGCCCATTTTTAAATCAGATTATTTGATTTTTTTCTATCCATTTGTTGTAGCTCTTTGTATAGTATAGTTATTAATTCCTTGCCAGGTGGGTAGTTTGCAAGTATGTTCTCCTGTTGTGCCCAACTCGCAGAATCCCCCACATAAATCACCCAGAGACCAAGTCCAATGCAAGAGCAAGAGGTTGTTTATTTACAGGCTCGAGCCTGGGCTTCCCGGTCCTGGTGCAGCAGGCAAACAGAGAAGCCCCCGACCTCAAAAAGGAGGAGGTTTTTAAGGGTGCAGAAAGGAAAAAGGGAGGAGTGTGAGGTGAGCCACTGGGGTGAGCTGATAGGGGGTCTAGGAGACTAAGCAGTACTTGTCCTTGGCTGATTGGTCTGGGAGGGAGTTGCTATCGCTCAGGGTCTGAGAGGGTGTTACTATCGCTCAGGGCAGACGACACAAGGACGAGGGGAGGGAGTAGGTTACCTAACCCCTTCAGTATGCAGCTGCAAAATGAAGGCTGAGGAACAAGATGGAGTTAGTTTTAACAAAATGGAGTCAGCTTGGTCCTTACACTCCCATTTGTGGGTTATCTCTTCACTTTGTTGATTGTTTCCTTTGCAGGGCATTAGCTTTTTAGCTTGAAGTGATCTCATTTGTCCAATTTTGCTTTGGTTGCCTGCGTGTTAGAGGTGTTACTCAGAAAGTCTTTGCTGAGATCAATGTCCTAAAGCATTTACCCAGTGTTTAATTTTAGTACTTTCATAGTTTCAGGTTCTTCATCCATTTTAAACCCAAAATTTTCTCTCAGAAATAGACTAAGATGACAAAAAACTCCTGTTACCACAGGTGACTAAGGATGGTGTTTGTGCACATGGTACTTCTAACATCCCACAAATTTTTAGGTGGCTCCCAGTGTCAGATATGTTAATCTCTGACACTGGTAGGCCCTTCTGGGATTGCACTTTCCTAGGACTAACCAGGAAACAAATGTTGAGACATCGAAAAGCTATTATGGATGGGATGGGACTTATTAAGATAAACTCCCTGGGAAGCTTAGCACATTCAGAACACAGAGTGTGGTGCTTAATATCTTACCCATGTTGGAGTTTTCCACTCTTTCAGACTGATCCCTAGATGTAATCCAAAGAGCACGACCACTGGATGGAAGAGACCAAAAGAATTACTCCTACTTGGTCACAAGTTATACTGTCAAGGACTTAAAATGAGATAAGAGGAGAATCCATAGGCTTTTTTCAAGGACTGTTGGTATCCCACTTTATGACAAAACAACACAGGAAAAGAAAGACAAAGGAAAAACAAAGACTATTTCTAGGAGGAAAGGATCAGTTAATATAAGTATTTATACCCTTTTCCCCAAAATCAGAATTGCTAAACCTAAACTCAGTCTGTCAAAATGCTTTTCTCCCACAATCTAAAATTTTGAAAAAGAAAAAGAGGCAAATAGTCATTTTTGCCATCTGTTCAACCAGATTCCACAGTCAGAACCCTGGAATCTGACTGGTAAGAAATTTTTATTCTCCCACCAACTTGTCAGGTCCTGGGTTTCCTCAACTGTGGCTTTCAGAAAAGCAGAGCAATTTTGGTTATCCTGCTCAAAGTACCCAACCTCTAGGGGCAAAGGCAAAGGGAGAACTTTCCCTTTGCCCTCTGAAGGTTTTGAGTAACAGAAAAGAGGCATGCAAATCTATGAATATACGCATGTGTGCAATGGAGTCATACAAAATATGAAAACTCAAAGAAAGACCCAGAAGGATGATGCTTTCATATCATCTTGAGGTTACAGAAAGAATAGGGACTTAGGGCATGGCAAGACAGGTCATGGGAAGGAGAGAAGGAAAGGCATGGCTGGCAAAGGCAGGCTTGTTAAGTAGTTGAAACCTCACACTTTCAGAATAAATGGCAGCGTATGGTTGAGTTGATACTTCCTAGATCAGGAGCTCAGAGACAGCTTTGTGAGTATTTTGCTAATGTAAATTTTTCTCTACAGATGCAAATCTCTTCCACAAAAGGCAACTTTGCTGGACTATTCCTGTCTGCAGGTGCTCTGAATAACCATCTCAAAATATGTCAAGGAATATATTTTGGGGTGAAGTAATTTTGGCTTTCTGTAGTAGATTTTCCATCATTCTAACATTACCTCTCCAATGATAGAGGTGTTTATATTAAAACCAACAGGCAGTAAACTTCAGTAACTTTATTATTTCTCTTCAATATTCTTGGGAAAATGGAAATGTAATGAGGACAGGGAGAAGATGACACTCTTACTTGCAGATTTGACATCTGAACTATTAGAAAAGAATAATAGGCTCCAGGGTGCTTCTGCCTTCTGGTGATAAAATATGCTACTGTCAGCCTAATTCATATTAATATTTAGTGAATAAAGAAAAATAAGACTGTCAGGCTGTGGGCTCCAAGGCTAAGATTACTTCAGAGGTCAGAGTCTCTCCCTGGGTTAGGGGTTGGAGAGCCTCAGGAACCCCGTGAGAAGTTAGTTGACACATATGTTTGCAAGACTGGAAGAGACGCTTCGTTAAGAGGGCAAAGTGTCTGGTATAATGCTAATGCCTGTAATCCCTGTATTTTGAGAGGCCTAGACAGGAGGATCAGTTGAGTCACAGAGTTAGGGACCAGCCTGGGCAACATACTGAGACCTGCACTTTACAAAACAAGTTAGGTGGCTGGTAATCCAAGCTACTAGGGAGGCTGAAAGAAGAGGATGACTTGAGCCCAGGAGTTAGAAATTGCAGTGATCTGTGATTGCGCCATTGCACTTCAGCCTGGGTAGTGAGAAAGCAAGACCCTGCCTCCTCCTCCCCAAAAGAATTAGAGAAAGAATTCTCCAAGAATCGGGAACATACACAAAAACTATGTTGCCATAGAGTCTGGCATAGCCTGACAATGGGCAGTGTTAAGAAAGAAAGTGGCCTCTTTTGGAGTTTGGACCCAAACAAATACCACTTGGTTCCCAGACTGTCCCCTAAATTATTCAATATACATATAAACCTTAAATAGAAGGCTGGCATATTGGTGGTACAACTTGAGTATAGTACTACATTTTTAATATATAGGCAAATTAGGCTGATATCTAAGAGGATGATTGGAAATAGTTATGTATTTTTAAATATCAGGGTTATTTTAGACCAGCTTCTGCAGAAAAATAGAGCCTGCATAAACTTATTTTCACATACTTTATTAGAGAGTACACTCCTAGGAAAGCAGAGGTGAGAGGATTTGGAATAAGGCAGAGACAGAGGGAAGGCAAGTACAAGAAGTGCACTCTGTGGTGGGCTACGATTTGAATTTGAGCACAACAGATTGCTGGACCTCCCAAGAACATTTTCTTTTTTTTCTTTTCTTACTTTCTTTCTTTTTTTTTTTTTTCGTAGAGACAGGGTCTCACTTTATTGCCCTTGATAGAGTGCTGTGGCGTCACACAGCTCACAGCAACCTCCAACTCCTGGGCTTAGGCGATTCTCTTGCCTCAGCCTCCCGAGTAGCTGGGACTACAGGTACCCGCCACAACACCCGGCTATTTTTCTGTCTTGCAGTTCGGCCGAGCCCGGGTTTGAACCCACCACCTTAGGTATATGGGGCCGGCGCCCCAGGAACATTCTCTGACAGGCCATACACATGATCGAATTTGAAAAAGTATTCCTGGAGAGATAAAAAAGAAATGATAAATCTGATAACCCCTATTTACGACTGGCCAAAGATTTACCCCACAGGGATAAATCTTCACAAAATATTAATTCCACATTTCCAGGTTCCACACAGTTGATTGTTAAGACGATCCCTGTTTTTTCACACATCAGCAGAAATAGAGAAGCAGGGAGGAGAGGAGAAGTGTGAGTTATGGGCGTGAGTCAAGGCGTCATCAGCTTGTGCCACAGAAGATGGCACAAAAACAAGTGGCGAAAGGCTGTGGAGGACAGTGCTGCCAAGAGAATTGGGGGTAGCAAGTGTGAGTCTGTAGATGGGGGTGACTTGTGTATAGGCAGTCCAGCCCTTGAGTCAAGATGAACGCAGCTAACCCTGTGTACAGAGACTGCCCCCTAAGAGAGGCTCTGTACCCACTGTAGGCTTCAAGGACACACCAGCTCCTCTTCCTTTTGAGCAGATGAAGACCCAGTTTTCTTGGTATATTGTTAAGATGGATTTGATGAAAAGTAACATCAGATGACAACTCAAGCTGGGGGAACATTAAGGAAGTATATAAACTCAGATAAGAGGAAATTCAGAAGTTGGTAGATTAAGCAGTTGAATCATATTTAAGCTCTCGGCATTCAAATAGGCTACCATCTGCCCAGATCTTTCTTTTCTGTAGAACAAAACAGTCATGTGTAATATGCTCCAACGTCATAAATTTTTCCTATTTCCCTTTATATAACAGCCTCAGCATCCTAAGGTGTAAAATTCAACTGTTTTGTCAGCTGTTTCACAACTGCCTAAGAAGAGTCACTAATTTCTCAGCTAGAAGAGTTTGGTTTGATTTATTTCTTCCCTGTATCTCCCACTTGAACAAATCAACATTTTATCTTCCCTTATTTTCTATGCATCCTCTTCCTTTATTGTGTTTTATACTTTTAGGATCATGTGTTGTGCACAATAGCAAAAACATGGCTACATTAAGCAGAAATGGAATCTATTATGAAACCAATATATAATCACCAACACTGTCTTATGAAAGATAAAACACAACTATAGCCCAGGATGAAGGAGCAAAGAGGAGGCTGGGCAGAGGGAGGGTAATTGGTGAGCCCTCACCTATGGTGCATATTGCAAGGGTACATGTCAAATCTAATAAGAGTAGAGTATAAATGTCTTAACATAATACTTAAGTAAATGAGGTGAAGGCTATGTTAACCAGTTTGATGTAAGCATTCCAAATTGTATATAGAATCAGCACATTGTACACCCCCCCCCAAAAAGAAAGTATATCCAGGCCACCAGAATCTGTGGGAAAGCTGGAAAAACAACATGAGCAGATGCCCGGACAGGTTAGGCGCTGCCAAAATTCTGCCACAGGAATGTCTCTTCAGCAGACTTGGTAGACTGGTCACTCTGCCACCCGACACCTGCCCCTGTGCAGCTGGCTCTGTTATCTGTCCCTGGCCCCTACCCTGCCAAGTGGCCCCACCTCATCCATCCCTTATTCTTTGCTGAAAATGATAAAAAGCTAATAGTACTTACATTTCAGAAGTAGACACATTTATAATTGAATTGGAATTATTCAGTCTTTGTCTTTAAAGACCTGGTTTTTAAAATAATGAATCTTAAACATAATCCAATAGTAAACTTAATTATTATGTGATTTGCATGTCCTTGTTGGGGTTTCACTACAAATGACTGATGTTTTTCTCCTCATTGTTTTTACTTCAGTTTTAATCAAATATTATCAGATAATTTGAATTTTCTACCAGACTATTTGGCATGTTTTCTGGCAGCTAAGTGAATAAATTTATTGAGCATGCATAACTTGGAATTTCTGGTAATAGTGTTTTATTGATTTGCTCTTGTGTAATTAAATCAAATAAACTAACATTTCTAGGTACCAAAGCAGACAGAACACTTACTGAATTGGATTTGTTATTTCGTGAAATTGTGCTGATGGACACACTGAACCATGGAAGATGAGATAAGAAATGTAATAAACCTCACATGTTATTCACGGAGAAAGATTTACTGTTATCTAAATTGTCCAGATTTTTCAGCACCAGCTGAGGAGGGAAAAGTAGCTTATCTTAGTCATACAAGTACGATTACAGCTAGAAGAAAATGGATTCCTTTTATTTTATTTATTTATGAATTTATTTATGTTTTATGTTTGTATGTGTTTATTTTTTGATATAGCATCTCACTCTGTCACCTAGGTTAGAGTTCCATGGCCTCAGCCTAGCTCACAGCAACCTTCAACTCCTGGGCTCAAGCAATCTTCCTGCCTCAGCCTCCTGAGTGACTAGGACTACAGGCTCATACCACAATGCCTGGCTACTTTTCCTGCTTTTAGTAGAGGTGGGGTCTTGCTTTGCTCAGGCTGGTTGCGAACTTCTGACTTCAAGCAATCTTCCTATACTTTCTCCTCCCAGAGTGCTAGGATTACAGGTGTGAGCCACAGAGCCCAGCAAAAATGGATTATTTTTAGTCTAGAGAGTCTTTCTCCAAGGATCCCCAAAACCATGACTACATTTTACATATATATATTTTTTCTGTTTGTTTGTTTGTAGAGACAGAGTCTCACTTTATCACCCTCAACAGAGTGCCGTGGCATCACACAGCTTACAGCAACCTCCAGCTCCTGGGCTTAGGCGATTCTCTTGCCTCAGCCTCCCAAGTAGCTGGGACCACAGGTGCCTGCCACAACATCTGGTGAATTTTTGTTGCAGTTCAGCTGGGGCTGGGTTTGAACCTGCCACCCTTGGTGTATGGGGCCGATGCCTTACTGACTGAGCCACAGGTGCCGCCCGTTACATATGTTTTTGATGTATTTAGTGTAAGAAAAGCAGAAGTCAAGAAAAAAGTTTAATTTTGGGCTTGGCGCCTATGGCTCAAGCGGCTAAGGCGCCAGCCACGTACACCTGAGCTGGCGGGTTCAAATCCAGCCCGGGCCCGCCAAACAACAATGACAGCTGCAACCTGAAGATAGCCGGGTGTTGTGGTGGGTGCCTGTAGTCCCAGCTACTTGGGAGGCAGAGACAGGAGACTCGCTTGAGCCTAGGAATTGGAGGTTGCTGTAAGCTGTGATGGCACGGCATTCTATCCAAGGTGACAGCTTGAGGCTCTGTCTCAAAAAAAAAAACAGTTTAATTTTGGGAATGAGATCTGTAAGATACATGTGAGGAAACACTGACTGACTTTTAATTCTTTTTTTTTTTTTGTAGAGACAGAGTCTCACTTTATTGCCCTCAGTAGAGTGCTGTGGCGTCACAGCTCACAGCAACCTCCAACAGCTGGGCTTAGGGTATTCTCTTGCCTCAGCCTCCTGAGTAGCTGGGACTACAAGTGCCTGACTTTTAATTCTTAAGCTAGAATTTAAGATGTAATATTGAACCAGTCAAATTTTTTCATAAATACTGTTGAATCTTTATCAAGACTGAGTTAGGGGTTTAAAGTAGGGAGAAACCAGAACACAGCATCACATGAGTTGCTTGTATTTGCGAAGTTAATTAACAGAATCAATGACTAGGTTATTAACATTTTGCTTTTCATAATGTATAAGGAAACAGTCCCCAGCAAGCCCTTTGCCCCAAGTGGCACCACCTCACCCATCCATTACTCTTTGCTGAAAATGATAAAAAGTTAATAGTAACAGAGTTGCATAAGATAAGCTGTTCATTGCCTTGATTCTGTTAAAATTGCATATGGGGAAATTAAATCTAAATAAATCTAGAAATACACTCTCTTTCTCTCTCTTCTTAACCAAGGAAGAAAACCAGGGCTTAACCAGTGATGTGTTGAACTGGGTGCATTGATACACGAACTAGTTGTAAGTGGTAACCTTGCATGAGTGGGGACCCTGTCCTGGGGCAGAATGGCAGGGGGTTATCCTTCCACCTGGATGGCAGCACTGGCAAAGCAAAGCATGGCCAATTTGGACAGCATTCATCTCTCTTTATGAATGTTGCTAAATGAGCCCTTCTGGAAATGCTATTTAGATCCTAGAGATACTTCAAAAGAGCCAGTGGAAGTCTGTGGAATGCAGGTTTCTTTCAGAAACTTTGAAGAGCTTTGGGAGCTACCTGAGTTTCTCAGGCTGGAATGTATTCTGTACTTAGCAGCAATGAAACTGACTCAGATCCATTACAGACACACGTAGTTGGTGGCTCTTGACCTTGTAAAGTTCAGGCACTCCCTTTCAAATGCCTGACATCGTAATCCTAGTTGAGAGGTACAGTTTGGGGGTGACCTGTGATTTTCAGGTTTCTTTTGATCTTCCAGCCCCCTCCCCTCATTTGCTGTGCCGCCACATGTGCGTTCCAGCACAGCAACTGTCCCTACACCTTCCCTAGAGAGCAGCCCACCTGCTCCTCGCCAGCCACCCCTTTGAAGTGAAGGGCTTCATTTCACAGGGCACCCCCATCATTCACCTTCTCACTCCCCCAGTCCCCCTTCTTGTTATATTAAAAAAGAAAAAAAACCAACAAACCCCAGAGTGGGCACCTAGTTCAGACTGGGAAAGTTGATACCTTTTGACTTCTGAAAGAAAAGTATACCATGGTTTTTAATGCTTTTGTATGCAATAGAAATGCTACAATTAAGCAATTATTACTCAGTGACATTATTAAATTAGGCCTCTGTTCTATATGGTAATTGGGGGTCATTTATAAATATAAACAACAGCCACATTATGGTCTAAAGCAGAATATTTCTTGGCACTTATACGAACACTGCTGTGAAGTTCATATGGACTTATCCTTGATTTTCAAGTTAGTCACTTGTCAAATCATTTAATTATTTATCAAACTGAGAGAGGATACCCGAGAAGGGTGAGGTCTGGGAGAACAGGTCTACTCAAGGAGAGCACAAGGATACACTTGCAGGGTCCTCTCCATGGTGACTCAGCCCTTAGGAATTGGTAAACCTAACTTCCTGGAACTTGGAAATTTCCAAGTTCTGTGAAATCCTGTTGTTCTGTGAGGGCTGGACTAGCATCTCCTGCTTGATTCAAACTGGCCAATGAGAAGGGTACCTGTGGGGTGGAACTTTTTGACTGTCGACAAAAAGGGAAAGATCCAGCCAGATGGGGAGCGCGGCCATTTGGAATTCTATGCCATACGCTCTCAGCTGGTGAATAAAGCCCTTCCTCTTATAAACGTGGTGTTTGGGTGCTCTTTCTCTCTGTTGGGCCTTGTCTTCCTGCAACAAAATGACCAACAGTGTACCTATTATTGTGAGTATGTCTTTATAGAACAATGATCTACAATGATTAATTACTTGATCTATGTATGATTTACTAGCACTTATTTAAACACAAAATAAAATCTTTGTTTCCCTTCTTCTTTGTAGCAACTGGAAAACAAAAGCAAGGAATCAAATTTTTTGGCACCTCTCCTTCCTTTCATCAGTATCATTACAGAAAGTAGAGCCTAGAGAGTAATATTAAGACCTTTTATCTTGTATCCCACATCACATTTTAAGGCTGGTTCAGATTAAGGGATATCAGAATGAAGTCTTGCTTCATTTTGTTAGTTTGGGACAAGTTTCTCTAACTTTAGGAGCCTTAGTCTCTTCATCCATAAAATGAGACTAATGATTACCCTCTTGTAGGATTAAATGAAGATGGTGCTCAAAAAGTATTAGAGCCTGTGCAGCAGGTAGGAGTTGGGGAACTCAAGGTTCCTTCTCTTTTTGGGGTGTAAGTGAAAGTCTGTGAGAATCAAGTTTTTCCCCAGCACTTGCTGCCACATTCTTGTTGGCAAAACTGTTGCTCTTCTTCCTTCTCCCTCAAGTTGATTTTTTTACTCTTTGAAAAACAATAGCCACCTGATCTAGCAATTCCAATTTCC
Organism: Perodicticus potto; assembly: GCA_963574655.1. Lineage (NCBI taxonomy): Eukaryota > Metazoa > Chordata > Mammalia > Primates > Lorisidae > Perodicticus > Perodicticus potto. Next base: position 35,411 of record CAUYRH010040536.1, read on the forward strand.
CAAAACACAGGTTTTTCAACAACAGCATTTGCCACTTACCCAGGACAAGTTTATAAGATTCCCTGCCCCCCACCCCTACCCCACCAGCCATTTTGACCAAACTAACACGTTTGTGTTTGTAGCCCCTAGTTTAACAATGAAGGCATTTTATCGAATGACTGATGATTGCAACATTTTAATTGAAATCATACCCACATTGAAGACTCCACAAATTTCTTTCATTTAATTTAATTACGCAAATTTTTTATATCGGATTCTGTAGAGAGTGGGCTGAGTGGGCAGAGCCCTCACAGCCTGGGGAACATTCAGAGAATAACCCCCACCTGCTTCTCCTCCATTCCCGAAACTGCCATTTTCCTTTCTCCATGCTCCCTCTGCCAGAAGTCAGGTAGCCCTTTCTTTCTGTAGTTCACCATGCAGAGATCCTTGAGAGCTCGCCCTTCTTTCTCCTTGTCATATGTTAATGAAGTTGAGCAGAAACGTTAACAAGATGGTTTGTCTTTGTTAAAGTCGTTTACATTTCCATATTATACTGTAAGACCAAAACTATGTCTTTTGTTTATGCTATTTCCCCATATTGTTTATGCTTCCTCCCCCTGGACAACTCAGTACAGATACTATAAAATAAAGCTGATTTTGTGCTTTGGTGCTGGCTGTGGCCATCAGCTCAGTCAGCCCTCCTGGTCCCATCCTTTGTTTCTGTGTCTTCCTTGTGCTGTATTTTCCTCATTCCCCACCAGTTCCACTCTGGTTCGCTCCCCTGCACTGCGCTGGTTCACGACAGGATTCTTAAACCCTTTTCTGATTTTTCTTTGTATTTTTCTATTATGAAATTATTTTCACCACAATCAGTTCTCTTCTTTTTTTTTTTTTTTTTTGAGAGAGCCTCAAGCTGTCACCCTGGATAGAGTGCTGTGGCATCACAGCTCACAGCAACCTCCAATTCCTGGGCTCAAACAAGTCTCCTGCCTCCGCCTCCCAAGTAGCTGGGACTACAGGTGCCAGCTACAACATATGGCCATTTTTTGGTTGCAGCCGTTGTTGTTTGGCAGGCCCAGGCTGGATTTGAACCCGCCAGCTCAGGTGTACATGGCTGGTTCCTTAGCCCGTTGAGCCACAGGCGCTGAGCCAATCATTTCTCTTCTATAATCATTTTGTTTTAACCCATACCATTTTTTTTTTTTTTTGCTCATTGCCATTATAGGGTTTACTTTGCCCTTATTTTTTTAATTTTTTAAATTGCGACGTTCTAACATTGGAAATTGAAGAGTAAAATGAACGTTCATATATTTCTCTCTGAATTCATTAATTCTTATCACACTTGCTCCAGCTTGCTAACACATTTTTCTTTCTCAAAATTGTTGAGGGTAGGATGCAAAATCATGGTAATTCACCCCTGAATACTTTAGTGTGTCTGTCCCAAGAACAAGAATATTCCTCTAGAAACCAACTTCTTACCTGTATTGGGGTCATAGTTAAAAGAGGGGAAATTATTTGATCAACATAATTTAACAGCATTCACAAACATAAAGTCTATACTGAATTTCCCCAAATTATTCCCGGAACGTTCTTTGTAGTTTTGTTTTAGTGTTTTGATCTTGGAGCCCATCAGCTTCATGCCTTACATATGGCTGTTATTTCTCTTGTGGAAACAAAACTGTTGCTCTTCCAATGTTACCATTAGCCTAACACACAATGGTCAAGTCAAAAAGCACTTTGTACCCTGAGACAGACAAAGGTAACTGAGACACTTGTATATCCCTTATCCTGAAACAAAAACAAATAAATCTGAATATTTTCCATAAAACTAAAGTTTCTAGCAGAAGCAAATTTATCCTTAACGTTTATAGTGCTAATGTTGTATTTCATGAGCTTTGTTGGTATGTTAATCATGAGAGAAAGTTGCTTTATGTACATCGTGTATGTAACCTTGGTGACCCTACTTTGGTAACCTTGATAAGTTTTGCTTTTATCCCTTTAGATGTTTTGGTGATTATATATATATATATATATATATATATATATATATATATATATATATATATATATATATATAGCCAGCTATTTTAAATTACACACAAACTTTATGGACACTTTGTACACACACACACACACACACACAAACTTTTTTTTTTTAAGGCAGGCTAATTCCCTCATGCCTTTTTGAATGATCTTTATATACTTGCATCTTCCAGTCTTCCTTGGACCCTCTTGAATCTTCCTTAATCTGGGACCATCCTTCTGCCTTATGCTATTCTTTAAGACACGGATTCCTTCAAGAAGTCCAGGCATGTTGTCCTGCAGAACATACTGCATTCCAGATTATTCTAGTCAATGTGATAAAATACGTGACCATGATTACTCTTTGATACCAATATTGTTCCAAATTTAGTCAGTGTGTGCCATGTCAGAAGCCAACTGCTGTGTCCTATTAGCATGACTCCATTAATGTCGGAGTACTTTCTTGCCTTCCAATACAATAAATTGTTCCAGATTCATCACAGCTCAGGAGTTAATTTTTTTCTCCAAATAGCTGTGGTTCTTTTGGTATTTGGAAACCAAGATCCATTTTAATGGATAGAACTAGGATAATTATTTTAAAAGTCAATCATGTTGAATTTTTAATCAAAGTCATAACAGGAAAATGTTCCCTCTTTTTTCCCATTCCATTTTATCTCTCCTTTTCCCCTTAGTGAAACTGCTGGTTCTTAACACCACTACCATATTTATTCATTTATTCCAAACAGCAATATCCTACACTTTCAGAATTACAACAGCAATACCAACAAAGGTACTAAGTAAAGCTTAAGTTGCTTTGTAGTTCTTTCTGTACTCAATATATCTGCAGTACTGTCTTCTAATTGCATAAATTATTTTCTCTGTGTTACTTTCTCTGTGTGTAATTACGTACTTGGTTAGGATAATTTATTTCTCCTTGTACTTAATTTTAGGGCTCAGCTTTCCCATAATTTCTGATTTAATTTTATTTATTGAATCTATAAAACATTTACAAGGTATAAAAGTCACAACTAAAAAATAAGTTATACTCAGGTAAATCTTGCTCTAATTTCTATGCCTTTCAGCCCGTTTTTACCCATTGCTAAAGGTAACTACTTGTGCTAGTTTCTGGTTTATTTTTCCCATGTTTCTTATAAGCAAATATATATATATTTTCTTTATTTAAAATTTTATTTCAGATTAATATGAGGGTATAAATGGTACAATGTTTCCATTTGTTAGGTAACGTCCCTGTTGTAGTTGTGTCCCTCCCCCAGGAGGTGTGCTATATACCCTTACATTGTGCCCATTAGGTAAGAGCACACCAATAACCCTCCCATCTCCTCTCACCTTCCCTCTCTCCTCTCTCTCTTCCCGCTTGAGTTAAGTTGAGTTTTTGTCTTATGTGGTGGTGTATTAATTCATCTACTGGCTTCATGTTGGTATTGAGTACATTGGATACTTGCTTTTCCATTCTTGTGATACTTTACTAAAGAGAATGTTCTCCAACTCTATCCAGATTAACACAAAAGATGTAAAGTCTCCATCTTTGTTATGACTTAAATGTATTCCATGGCATACATATACCACAGTTTATTAATCCACTCATGGGCTGATGGGCATTTAGATTGTTTCCACATCTGGGCAACTGGAAATTGAGCTGGGTATTTTCTTAATCCTTTTATTTTTCTTCCACAAAATGTAGAATACTATATATACTGTTTTGAACTTCACTTTGTTACTTAATGATACAATCTGAAATGACTTCTAATCAGTTCATAGGATGTTCCTTGCAGTCATTAGTTTTATAAAATTCAATTTTCCTGTCTCACATAGATTTGTCTATCAATTTTAAGTCAATAAATTTATTGTGTACAGCCAATGTGAGTTATGTTCTTATGTTTGTCGGTGCCCCTGTGGCACCCCATCACTGTGTGAATAAAAACACCTGGGACGTGGATTGAAGGTACAAGCCTGCAAGAGGTGGGCTTCCCATAGGTGCAGAGAGAGTCCCAAGTAACCTCTATCGTAGCCTTTTATTGAAGCATTATACAATAGGTGTGGGGGTCCACATACTGGAGGTACGTACTTAACGATCCCTACGTGCTTTTTCTCCACGGGCTGGACTCCCACTCAGTTGCACCATAAATATCCAAAGTATAACACCTGCTTGCTAACAAGCGACCAATCTTAACTCATTAACGCATGCAGCTGCTTGAGGGCTTGTCTCCAGGCAGCAAAACATCTCCATGCCAGCTAGAAGATTTGTCTTGCTCCCAGTGCCTCCCTCAAGAACCGGTGGCTGCTCCTACAAGCCTGCAGCTTAGTCTCCTACATATGTTTTTCTCAGGTCAGTTTTAAAAAATATTATTGTTGTAGGATATTATGACTTTATCATCTATGAAAAATAAAATTTTCTGTTTTCACGTTTTTTTTGTAATAGTAATTGCAGTATTTTTTAAGCTATACAATTATTTTGTTATTTGTTTTAGAAATATGTATTATTAATTGACAACTGACCTGTGATTTATATTTATTTCTCATCTAATCTATCAGGAGATTGTAAACAGTATCCCTCAGGAATACTCTATTGTTCGGGATTGTATGACACATCATTTTCCCATTCTTTTTATCACCCATTGGTGATGGGCGGTCATGACCACACTGCTGGTCTAGTGAAGAGTTAATGGCAAGGTTAAAACTGGTTAAAGTCCCAGGTTTAAAATGATTAAGTCAAATTGTAGGTTCAAATCACCTGATTTATCTTCAAGACTGCTGTATGCAGAGTCTGTGCAGCTTCATTGAACAGCTTCATTTCTGATTTATAGCATGAAAGATTCATCCAAGGTGGCTTTTAACATTTTATCAGATGTCAAGAGCCTCTGTTATAACCACAAATTGGAGTTTTTAAGTATTTTTGGAAAAAGAAAGTTGTTAGAAGAATTTTGTGACTTAATAGCTGTGTTTTCAAGCCTAAAAATCTCAAGAACAAATCCCAGTCAGGAATTGTAGTTCCTCCTCTGCATACCTTCTACTTAACTAGCTATTGCACCTCACCCTCTTTTGAGTAATAGCTTTTCATCTGTAAAGTGGAGACAATGATACTTACCCTATCAAACTGACAAGATTGCTGTAAATATCTAAATTAAACTGTGACTATCTATAGAAAAGTGGCAGGAATATTTTAAGACTGATACGAAAAGATATAAGACATTTTATTATTGTTGTAATTTTTCAGCAATATGACACCATTGTGCATTTCCTGTACCTAGCTCCTTCATAATAATTTTTGTTTGGTAGCCATGGGAGCGTGCCAAATGGGTCATTATGAAAGTTCTGAGATACACAAAAATCAAGAAATGTAAAATATGCACAGATGGAAACAAATGGAGCCCTCCAAGCAATGCCCATAATCCAAGCAAGTTGAAGCTTGCACAGGTGAAGAAGAAAGGATGCTGTCGACTGTGTTTCTTGGAATTGAAATAATAGACCATAACAGTCTGTTTCAAAACTTTCATAGTGAGCCACATACTTAGAAAGTGATTATGATCTTTGGAGTTTGATATTATATGCTATGTTGTCACTTTCTTCCTTGGCCAGAAAATAAAGCATTATGAATATTAAGCCATACTTACAATGCATTTTTAATTCTGAATAAAGGAACTACTAGAAGCACTCAAACTTTGGACCAGAGACTGCTATGTATAGTAGGAAAACAGCATGAAGAACCAAGTTTGGGTCTAAGGTGTGTCTCACCTTGGCTTTGGACATGTCTGGCAATGCCTCATGGGACCAGGCTCTTGAAGTGGGTATTTGCAAGACGAGGTGTGTTATGTAACGAGGTGTGATCTGATGACAAACTTCTGGTTTTACAGAGTTACCAAGGATAGCATGACAGCTGTCGTGTTGATTTCATAGAGGGGGCTCTGAGCAGAATAGACAGAGTTACACGAAAAGCCTCTTCAAGACATTAGGGACTTCAAAACTGCTGTGCTTTGGGGGTTGTGTAATTAAACAAAAAAGAAATCATGTCACCTTGTTTTGGTGGATAGGGAGCTCAGATGCCAGCAGTTCTGGCAGCAACAAGAACACAGGACAAGTGTAGTCCACATTGTCTGGACTCCTTGGGACTCCAGATATCACTGTGTAGTGGAGTGTGTGTATGTGTGTGTGTGTGTGTGGGGGGGTGTCAGAGGAGGGACTTAAATGAGGCTATTTGTCCTACAATAACAGGTAGAGATAGAGCCAGAGACACTATTTTTTACTATTATTAGAACCCTCTACTTAGCTCTAGAATAGTAGGCTAGTTTGGTTAATATTAAAATTAACTTAAATTTCAAATTAAATTTTTAGTAACTTAAAAAAGGGGATGCTCAACAATGTGAGTGTATTCAATGCCACTTAACTGTATTCCTAATGAGGGTTAAGATGATAAAGTTTATGTTACGTGTATGTTGCCACAATTATAATTTTAAAAAATAATGAGAGCAGGGAAGAGGGAAACACAGATAACATTTTCTTTTAAGAAAAAATAAGGTAGTTAATTTAATAAATAGCACAGTATGGGACAAAGGATAGCCCCAAAGGGATTTCTGCTGGCCAGGCTGGTTGGGTCATTTAGTTCTCCATTGTGGTGGTTAATCCCTGTACCTTGAAAAAAGGCACTGTCGTCTCTTGTGCATTTCCAATAGGCTATCTCGATTACACACTTACTCCTCTGAACCTTTTCCAGGCCAGATGTTTGAAGATTTTTTGGCCCTCTGGATGAAAACTGGGCTCTATCTTTTTGATTTATGACAGCCTTTAATTTGATGATCAAACGAAGCCACTAGTAATTCTGTTACAGATATCTGAGAAGGTCCTTAGGAGAATATTTATACCCACAGGATTTCGGTCCTTACTTCTGCTTCTCTGTATCAGCAGCACAGGTGTTAGTGTACTGAGAACTTTCTTCCATGTTGGGATCTTATTTACATATTATTCTTTTTAAAATCTGGCCTCTAGAGTGATGCCTGAAGTGTCAGTCACTTGGGGTGAGACACCACAGGTACCATACTGTGCCATTCATGTCACTATGCCCTGTCAAGTCATGTGATCCTTCCATTGCCACATTTACTGTGATGTTGGAAAATGATTTCTGCTTTATCTGCTCAACCCTATAAGGAGGTTTGGGAGGTGTAATTCTTGCGTGATGAGAAATAAAATGACTATTATCAAAAAAATCTATTTTCTTTTAAAAGAAAGATAATGAAAGGAACATATTTTCTTTAAAGCAAGCAAAGTTGTTAGAAGACTCAGTAATAAGCTTGAAGTGTTTGAAGCATTCAGAGAAATGTACATTTAGAAATATGACTTGCTATTTCTACTTGATTTTTTACTCTGTGGCTATAAATTAGCACCTCACAAAGCAATTGAGTGGTCCAGCCACTGTAGCATTCTAAGATAATAAATCACACAGCCCATGCAGCATTTGATTGAAAAATACTTGGTTTGATTTTGGAGGAAGCCACAGACCAGTGATTATTTTTCTTAGCTGTAAGGAACAAAAGGGGCCAGGACTGGTAAGTATAAAGAAACATATATACAATTTCAACAGCATAGGGAATCTGTACTCTCTCAAGAATAGCTTTCTCATCCAATTGTCAGGTGCGTGAAAAGAAGTGATTATTATTTTTTCTTTTATATAGTCGAAGACCTTAGGTGAAAACATCTCTGGAAAAAATTAAGCCACTCTTTCTAAGTGTAGAACTAGTTTTTTGCAAATCACCCAGGGTACTTGCTGACTTGATATTGAGATTCTCTGAATCAGAAATTTTCATATCTACATATTAGCAAGCCCCCAGGTCATTTTTTTCTTACCAGAGTTTAACATCACTGTTTTAATTTGTTACTAATCATCTTGACATAAGTGAGCTGTTGTCCTCAGGGAAAATGTTGGTAGGGAGGAGATTTAGTGGGCAGTGAGAAGGCAGGGATTTGACACAGGACAGGGAGAGAAGGAGGGAAAGACAGACCAGAAAGAGAGAGGCTGGTAGTAGAGATACTTGTCCTATTTCACACATGGAATTTGACATTTGTAAGGACCTTGATGGTGTTTCAGCACATACGATACAGGGGAATTAAAGAAAAAAATAAATTCAGACCACAGACAAGCTGAAAGGAACAGAGCAGACATTCTATGCGACCACAGCGTAGTCCTTGCAAACAGTGCAAGAAATCACAGATTGAAAGATGATGTAAAGCTTAATGAAAATGGCATTTCATGCACCAAAACAGAAGGACATGAATGTAAATGGGAAAAAATCAAAATGTAAATATACGTTTACCAAAAATATGACAAAAAATTATGAAAGAAATTTAACATATGTTATAAACTTACTGTAATTGAACCTCTGTAAGTTGACCACCCAAGGGACTATAACAAACTGCTCAACATATAGGGTGGTCAACATAGGAACTAGGCCCACTGTACTGAGATGTACATGTGGTGCATGTCCAGTCTATAAAACTTAGGTCAACTTAAGAAGGTGGTCAGTATAGGGAGGTGGTCAGCTGTGGAGCTTCAACTGTCCATACCACCAGCTGCACATATTTATTACTTTGATCCTAATAACTTCCCTATAAGGCCCTTATTCCTACAGCCATATTTGGTAACTGGAGGAAGCAACTTCCATGCTAGCACTGAGGAAATAAAGGCGGAAACTGGGGTTTGTAGAGCAAGAAATTTGAAAGATGCTCTATGGAGTTGGGACAGAGTGCTTAGGAGTGATGATGAGACAATACTAGGAGGACAGAGCAGGAGTGGAGATGAGAACCAATGAGCCCTGCTTCAGGTGAAAGGCTGTTTCCCAGGCCTTGCTGACAGACAGACAGCTAACAGGAAGAGGGACTCCCAGCAAATTTCACCCACTGGTGAAGGGAAAATGCAGCGTGCCACTGTACTCCAGTCTGGGTGATACAGCGAGACCCTGTCTCTCTACAAATAAAAATATTTGGTCCCAGCTACTCAGGAGGCTGAGGTGGGAGAATGGCTTGAGCCCAGGAATCGGAGGCTGCAGTGTGCTATGATCATGTCACTGCATGCCAGCCTGGTCCCTGTCTCTACAAAAGCAAAACAAAGCACAACTCAGAGTTGATAAACTCAGTGAGACTTTTATAATGAATCAAAGAGAGAAGGCACAATTCACCAATATCTGGAGTGAAGAATGGATAATGTTACACATTCTATAGACATTAAAATGGGGGAAAAGGATATTCAGAATATCTTGATCCACTACACTTGAAATCTTTTGAAACTATTATAAAAATGAACAAAAATGCCTTTTTGATATATCAAACCTGGAGGCCAACGCCTTCTAAATTAGGGTTGCTGTGTCATTCCCAGAGGAACCCTGTGGTTTTGGTAAGTCTAGACTGGCTATAGCACTTCTGGCTTATCAGTGGGACAGCGCAGACATTCGCTGTGGTGTACCCATGCGATGACCACACTTGTCACACAGGGAACTCTCAAGGAATCTCACTATCATAAAGTCAAGCAAAAGCCAGACACCAAAATGTTCATTGTGTGTGACTCTGTTTAGTTTGAGCTTAAGGAAGGTCCACCTGACTGATGAGAACTACTGACTGAGATGAGGGTGGAAGAGGCTTCTTGGCACTGGAAATGGTCAACTCTTGGGTCTACATGGTGGTCAGGAAGCGTTTTTGATAAATTTCATCAAGTTAGTTTGGTCTCTGCTTTCTGACTGGACCCTAATGATAGTCATCCCATGAGCACACGAAACATAGAAGTAAAACATATTCAAAAGTAGACTCAAAATCTTACCCTCCCTTCCTTCAAAATTGCTTTTCCTGCCCTGGTCTTCTGTTGGAAAGCAACTGGCAAGGAAATCTAGGAGTTTTCTTTCTTCTTCTTTTTTTTTTTTTTAGAGTTTTTCCTCCCTCTTAGTCGTCTCTGTACCCAATCTGTAATCAAACTGCATTGATTCTGCCTGTTATACATAATCCCTGGAATCTCATCCTCTAGCCATCATTTCAATTTGGGCCTAAGTCATTTCTTACCAGGCCTATGTGATTAGTCTGTGCACTTTGGGGCTTGTTATACACCAGTCACTATCTTGTAGGTGTGAGGTAGTATCTCATTGTAATTTTGACTTATATTTCCTTAATAACCAAAGATGTTGGATATTATTTCATCCACTTACTGATCATTTGCATATCTTCTTTGGAGAAATGTCTATTCAGACCTTGGCCTATTTAAAAATCCTTTTATTAGTCTTTTTATTATTGAGTTTTAAGTGTTCTTTACATATTCTAGATCAGTGGTTCTTGGGGCAGCGCCTGTGGCTCAGTGAGTAGGGCGCCAGCCCCATATGCTGCAGGTGGCAGGTTCAAACCCAGCCCCGGCCAAAAACTGCAAAAAAAAAAAAAACCTAGATCAGTGGTTCTCAACCTGTGGGTGGCAACCCCTTTGGGGGTCAATGACTCTTTCACAGGAGTCACCTAAATACATCCTGCATATCAGATATTTACATTATGATTCATAACCATAGCCAAATTATAGTTATGAAGTAGCAATGGAAATAATTTTATGGTTGGGGTCACCACAACATGAGGAACTGTATTAAAGGGTTGTGGCATTAGTAAGTTGGAGAACCACTGTTCTAGATACTAAACTCTTATGAGATATATATATATATATATATTTTTTTTTTTTTGTAGAGACAGAGTCTCACTCTTTCGCCCTCAGTAGAGTGCTATGGAGTCACAGCTCACAGCAACCTCCAACTCCTGGGCTTAGGCAATTCTCTTGCCTCTGCCTCCCGAGTAGCTGGAACTACAGGTGCCTGCCACAACACCTGGCTATTTTTTGTTGCAGTTTTGCCGGGGCTGGGTTTGAACCTGCCACCCTTGGTATAAGGGGCCAATGCCCTACTCACGGAGCCACAAGCGCCGCCAGAGACATATGTTTTGTGAATGTTTTCTCCCATTATGTGGATTGTCTTTATACTTTCTTTACAGTGCCCTTTGAAGCACAAAAGTTTTAATTTTTGATGAAGTCCAATTTATATATTTTTCCCTCTCTTGTTGCTTGTGATTTTGGTGTCATATCTGAGAAGCCATTGCCAACTTCAAAGTAAAAAAGACTTATATCAATGTTTTTCATTCTAAGAGTTTTACAGTTCCAGTTGTTACATTTGGGTCTTAACATTTATTTTTTGTATGTGGTATAAAACGATGGTCCAAATTTGTTCTTTTGCTTGTGGATAACAGTTGTCTCAGCAGCATTTGTTGAAAACACTCTTCTTTACCCATTGAGTTGTCTTAGTATCTTTGTTAGAAATCAAGTAATCATAAATGTATGGGTTTATTTCTGGATTCTCAATCCTATTGTGTTTATCTATATTACATGTATACATCTGTACTTATGCCACACCAGTTAATACTGATTATTTCTACAGCTTTGGAGTAAAAGTTTTAAAACCAAGAAGTATGAGATGTCCAACTTTTTCAAGATTGTGCTGGTCATTCTAGCTTCCTTATGTGTCCATATAAATTTTAGGATTGGCTTGTTAATTTCTGAGAAAAAAAAAGCAGGTAAGATTTCCATAGGGACTGTGATTTGTAGATTGGTAGATCAGTTTAGAGGCTCTCACCTTCTTAAAAAATTTGGAATATCTTAATAGTATTTCCCAGTCCATGAACTCAAGACATTTTCCTGTTTATTTAGGTCTTTAATTTCTTTCAATGATTTTTGTAGTTTTCAGTGTACAAGCCTAGTAGTTCTTTTGTTAAATACTAAGGATTTTACTTTTTATGCTATTATAAATGGATTTGTTTTCTTAATTTGATTTTTCATTGCACATGAGTACATTCCATTTTGTCCATGAATGAATTTTCAATTTCATTGAAATAGTCTTTGGAAATTCATTTTCAAATATGGCTTTATAGAAAGATTTTTGTGGTAGGAAGAATTTAGTGGGCCCACTCATCCCTCATAGGTAAATTTTTCACAACTGCTCAAAACTTGAACTCACACTTCAGAAATAGTGTGAGTAGAGGTATAGCTTGCATATACATCTTTGCAGTGGGTCATCAGTGAGACTTTTGTACTAGTACAAATTAAGAGAGGCACACAAGCATTCATTTCTAAAATCAGCTTTTTGGAAAATATCTTGTTCCTCTGACTTTAGTCATTGTAATGCTGAAGTTTGGTAACTTTCCCTTTATATAGACAGCCAAACTGTTATAATGTATAAATTGCTTCTATAAAATGTATCTTAGGCCATACCCTGAGAACAGGGTCATGTCTCAGGGATACTGTATATTATGAACGTGTTTCTTATGAATTTTTACAGTTTTCGAATGTGTCTATAAAGTGTATTAGATCATCAAAAACAATTTTGCTAATCCAACTTCATCCTGTCACTAACCGATACTGTTTAAATTTCCATCATTTCCGGGGTTGGAGCAGAATTTTGTCTATTTATTAGGCTAAGATGACTCTATTAATTTCTGAAAAAACAAAGAGTACCCTTTGCTAAGATTTTCCTTACAATGTGGTCCTGGACAGAACAAATTTGGGATAAATAGTTGAGGAGCCAGCTGCCTTCCTGATGGCCCGCTGGATGGTTGTAACTGTTAGACAGCACCGCCCTCTTGTGGGCAGTGCTGAAACTTGAAAAAGTGTAACTGCTGCCTGTTTATACTAAAAACTGTGGTCTAGTGAAAAAAATCTGAATTTTGTAAACCACCGCTTTTTACCACAGATTTCCCATATGGATTCACAGAGCCCTCTGATACTCAATTTCCATCCTAAAAAAAACAAGAACATTCCTAGTGTTCTAATAATCACGATCTCTCTACCTCTTTCCCTAAGAATTTAATATTTCTTAGATTTCTAAAAGCTCAACATGTTTCACCAATACTATAGTAAAACTATACCAACTCTGAGGGTTTTGGTCTCTCAGTAAGGAATGCTTCATGACAGCAGGAAATGGACCATAGAGAAGAAAGCGGGAAGACCAGGGTAGATTGTCGATCTATGTCAGAGATACTGCCCCTCACTTTGTGCATGAAAAACTAGAGGTCCGGAGAAGCTTGGAAATCATCTGAGAATTATTCAACATCCTTGTCTCTTACTTCTCAGTCCAGCGCTCTGATGGCTACAGGCCATGATGGGATGTAATCCCTTAAAGGCAGAAGCTGCTTACCCCATGTTTCCATGCACTTGACAGATAGGCACTGTGATCAGAATTGAATACCTGGGGTTTCTCACCCATCACCAGATTTTTCTTCTTAAATTATAGGTTTGGATTTATTAGTTTTATAAGTAGTGTTTACATTTAACAAAAATATAAAACCAATAAATAGATTAATAGACAAAACTACTGCAAATAGGAATTATTCTTATCCAAGCAAAAATCTCCTTAAATAGGTAAAATAATGCTATTAATACATCTAACAATCTACGTCTGATGTCCCATCCTTCAGGCTACTTTTGATGCCCAGCAAACATCTACTAGACTGTTCCTCGTGTTAGGTAATATGCAAGGTCCTGTGGATTTTGCCACTCACATGCCTCCTGTTCATCTTCATTGGGACATCTTATTCATCAAGCTGGAATGCCAAATGCTCAGTGTGGCGGGCTGTACCTGCAAACTTCAAATCAGCAGGCACAATGTCGGATGGGTACCTTTTCTACTTTCATTTAATATGTGTTTTGAACTTTGGTATTTCTCAGCCTTAAAACGTTTTATAGATTTAAATTTGTACTCCAAATAAAAAAGTTGAGTGTATTGGCTGCAGAACAGACAGGTATTAAGCAGAACGGGATCTTAATTTTTTGTGACCTTTATTCCCCTTTGGTTAACTAGCTGCTGGGGATGGGCACCTATGAACAGCAATAGCACAATTAGTTTTGAAGCCAGATGGATGGGTCATCCCAGTTCTGCTGCTTTCTGGCTATGCTAATTCAGGCATAATTAGCTTCTTTCACTTTCATAGGTTTGTTACGGGTTTGAAGCGAAATTTTATGCACATACGTAACAAACACACATACTTTATTTTTATTTTTAAATGCTCTATATGTATTTCTGATATGTTCCAAGTTACAGTTCTTTTTCTTTCATTTACTTTAATAAGACACATTATTTCTCTTATCGTTTTCTTTTCCAACTAATTTTCCAACTTTATTAAGGTGTAATTGACAAATAAAAATTATATATGCAAATTATAGGCATGCAATGTGATGTTTTGACATTGGTATGCATTGTGTGAAATGATCACCACAATTAACCTAATTAATATGCCCATCATCTCACATAGTTACCTTTGTGGTGAGAATACTTAAGATTTATTGTTTTAGCAAATATCCATTGCATATTATTATTAAGTATAGTCACTATACTGTACATTAGGTCTGCAGAACTTATTTGTCTTTTACCTGAGAGTTTGTTTGCTTTGACCAATATCTCCCCATTTCTTTCACCCCGTCAACCTCTAGTAACCCCCATTCTACTGTTTCTACAAGTTTGTCATAGAAAATCACAAAATCACAAAATCATGAAGCATTTGTCTTTGTGTATCTGGTTTTTTTCACTCAGCATAACGTATTCCAGGTTTGTCTATGATGCCCAAAATGGAAGGATTTCCTTCATTTTAAAGACTAAATAATATTCCATTGTGTGTATGTGTATAGATGCAGACACACACACACACACACACATATATGTATTTTGTTCACTCATCAATCAACAGACACTTACATTGTTGCCATAGTTTGACTATTTTGAATAATGCTGCAGAAACATGGGAGTACAGATATCTCTTCAAAACAGTGATTTTATTTTCTTTAGATATATATCCCATAACTAGAGTAGCTAGATCATCTGGTGGTTTTAATTTTTTGAGAAACCTCCATACTCTTTTCCATAATGATTGTACCAATTTACTTCCTCACCAGTAACACCTGGGGTTCACCCTTTTTCACATTCTCACCAACACTTGCTATCTTTTGAATTTTGGTAATAGCTATCCTAACAGAAGTGAGGTGCTATCTCATTGTGGTTTTAATTTGCATTTCCCTAATGATTTGTGATGAGCACCTTTTCATAGAATTGTTTGCAATTTGTATGCCTTCTTCAGATAAATGTCTATTCAGATCTTTCACTCATTTTAAAAATCACATTCTTCTTATTATTTATTTTTTGCTGTTGAGTGGTAGGAATTTCTTCTATATTTTAGATATTAGATATTCTTTATTAGATACATGGTCTGTAAATGTTTTCTCTCCTTCTATAGGTTGCCTTTTCCTTTTTTCAATTGTTTCCCTTTTGTGCAGAAACTTTTTATTATGATGTAGTTTGTTTTCATTGCCTATGCTTTTGGTGTCATATCCAAAAAAGAACTGCCAAGACCAAAGTCATGGAGCTTTTCCCTGGTGTTTTCCTTTGAAAGTTTTATGGTGTCAGGTCTTTAAGTCTTTAATTCATTTTGAGTTGATTTTTGTGTATAGCATAAGACAATGATCTAATTTTATTTATATTTTTTTGCATGTGGTATTATTTTCATTTATAGAAGAGATTATCCTTTTGCCATTGTTTATTCTCAGCACCCTTCTTCAAGAGCTAATGACTTTATGTATGTGGATTTATTTTTAGCTCTCTATTCTGTTCCCTTGGTCTATGTGACTGTCTTTATGCCAGTACCACATTGTTTTGATTACCATAACTTTGGAATATATGTGTGGTCCCTGGGTTTTGGATGAGCCACATCTCTGAGAATGTCTTTAGGATGGGTTTGTATGTAACTTGGATCCTTGATGAAAGGTGCATGTATGTAGTGTGGTAGTAATTATAATAATAATACTATAATGGCTTGTATTTCAATAGTATAATATAATACTGTAATAATGATAATACCCCTGTATGATAATAATAAGTTCCAGAAACTCTTATGCATAAAAGCAAACTCATATAAAAAGTTTAGTTAGGAGATTGGAGAAATTTCAAAAAAAGAATATTAAAGTTTAACATATAATGTTGCGTTAATGCTAGGCTAATATGAATGTTATACTTATTTTGATCTTCTAACTATTGAATTTGTAAATTACTTTGTGTATATGGACATTTTAACAACGTTGATTCTACCTATCCATGAGCATGGTATGTTTTTCTATTTGTTTGTATCCTTTGTGATTTTGTTCCTCAGATTTCATCCTCTTTCCTTGTAGAGATCTTTCACTTCCTTGGATAAGTATATTCCTAGGTATTCCATTTTCTTTGTAGGTATTCTGAACGCTATTGAGTCTTTGATTTGACTCTCGGCTTGGCTATTGTTGGTATATCAAAATGCTACTGATTTATGTACACTGATTTTGTATCCAGAGACTTTGCTGAATTTATTTATCAATCCCAGGAGACTCTTGGTGGAATCTTTGATGATTTTAGATATAAGATTATATTGTCAGTGAAGAGTCATAATTTGCCCTCCTCTTTCCTGATTTGGATAACCTTTATTTCTTTCTCTTGCCTGATTATGCTGGCCAGGACTTCCAACACTATGCTGAATAGAAGGGTGACAGTAGTCATCCTTGTCTTGTTCCAGTTCCCCCATGCACTGTGATGTTGGCTGCGGGTTTGTCAAATGTGGTTTTTATTATTTTGAGATATGTTCCTCCTATGCCTAGTTTTTTAAGAGTTTTTATCATGAAAGTGTGCTGGATTTTATTAAATGTTTTTTCCACATCTATTGAGATGATCATACAGTCTTTGTTTTTGTTTATATGGTGAACCACATTTATTGATTTTATGTGTTTTGAACCATTCTTTCATCCCTGGGATGAAGCCCATTTGGTCCTGGTGGATTATTTTTCTGATGTGCTCTTAAATTTGGTTTGCTAGTTTTTATTTATTTCTTTATTTTTTGAAACAGAGTCTCACTTGCTAGTGAAGTCTCATCTCACTCTGCTTTTAAACTCCTGGTCTCAAGCAGTCTTCCTGCCTGTGTCTCCCAGATTGACATTATTACAGATATGAGGCACCATTCCTGACTGGTTTGCTAATATTTTATTGAGGATTTTTGTATCTATATTCATAAGGGTTATTGCTGTGTAGTTTTTTTTGTTGTTGTTTTGTCCTTATTTTGGTATCAAGATGATACTGGCTTCAAGGAATGAGTTGGGAAAAATTCTCTTCTTCTTAATATTATGGAATAATTTTTGTATTATGGGTACTAAGTCTTCTTTGTAGGTGTGATAGAACTTGGCTATGAATCCAGCTGGTCCAGGTCTTGTTTTTGTTGATTTTTTTTTTTTTATAACTTTTTCAATCTCACCATTCATTATTTTTCTGTTCACAATTTCCATTTCTTCTTGTTTGAGTCTTGGGAGGTTATATATCTTCTGGAAATTGTCCACTTCCTCTATGTTCTTGTAGTTTATGTGCATCAAAATTTACATAGTATTTATGAACCAAATCAATAATAACCTTCCCATTTCACTAATTAATCCACTCAACTGCTTAATACTAATTGATGCTTTCATTGGGGTCACTGCCTTTCACATATTCCATTGTTCTCACTTTATCCTTTACAAAAGCCTAATGCTTTCCCAATGAATGATGGTATGTGGCCTTTCTCTGAACACTTTTTTCTACATTCACTTCCATTCCAATCACCTTTCTCTTCACTACAGGCTTATCTGGATTTGTAGTGGACTTCTGCTTTGGAGGCATGGTCAAGAGGATACATATAGATTCACAAAATTGAATAAAAAATTAAGATGAACTCAAGTTTGATATGAGGACAATTAATGACAATTATTGACATGGTGGGGGTGAGGGAAGGGGAGAACAGAGAGAGAAAGAATGAGGGAGGGGTGGGGAAAGGAAGAGCAGAGAGACGGAAGGAGTGAGGGGGGTAGGGTCTTGGGGCCTTGGTGTGTGCCACACCTTTTGGGGGCAAAACGCGATTGTAAGAGGGACTTTACCCAACAAATGCAACTAGTGTAACATGGAAAACAACAACAACAACAAAAAAAACTAACATCAGAAAAAAAATTTTTTTCTAAAAAAATTAAGATGAAAGTGATGCTGTGCATTGAGTGACCATATAAAAAACAAGACTATTTGCTAGAGTAAAAATGCTATGCCACTGAGCTGCTTATGCCATGCAGGTTTGTTTACATGCATGGAAAAAACTAGTTCCTGAGTTATTACTTTAATTATTCAATAATAATAAATTTTCATTATGGGGAGGCTTGGGAACCCATTCATAAGTATAGAATGTGGTAACCAAGGGACTGCCTGTATTTCAAAATTAGGAAGTGTGATGCCTCTAGTTTTTTTTCTTCTTGCTTAAGATTACTTTAGCTATTCTGGGTTGTTTTGGTTTTATATGAATTTTAGGATTTTTTTTCCCTGTGATTCAGTGATTATAATTGCATTGAATCTGTAGACTGCTCTAGGTAATATAGACATTTTGACAATATTGAGTCTTTCATTCCACGAACATGAGATATCTTTTTATTTGTGTCTTATTCAATTTATTTTACCATTATTTTATAGTTTTAAGTATATAGATCTTTCACCTCCTTGGTTAAATTTATTACTAAGTATTTTATTTTTTGATGCTTTTTTAAATGTTATTTTTTAGAAATTTCACTTTCAGATTGTTCCTTGTTAATGTATAAAAGCATTAATGATTTTTGTAAGTTGATTTTGTATTCTACAGCTTTACTGAATTTCTTTATTTGTTTTACAGTTATTTTGTGGAGTCTTTGAGGTTATCTAAGTATAAGATTATTTTTACAGCAAATGGACCATTTCACTTCTTCCTTTCTTATTTGGATGGCTTTTATTTCTTTTTCTTGCCTAATTATTCCGGTTAGGATTTCCAGTACTATATTGACAAAAGTGGTGAGAGTGGGAACTTTTGTCTTGCTCCCAGTTTTAGAGTAAAAACTTTCAATCTTTCATCACTGAGTATGATATTAACTGTGGGCTTGTCATATATGACCTTTATTTTGTTGAGAAGCATTCTTTCTATGCCTATTTTATTGAGAATTTTTATCTGGGAAGGATGATGAAATTTGTAAAATGCTTTTCCTCCATCTCGAGATAATCATATGTTTTTTTTCTTTCATTCTGCTAATATGGTGAATCATATTAATTCATCTGAGTATGCTGAATCACTCTTGCATCTCAGGAATACATTCCACTTGATTGTGGGGAATGATCCTTTTAGTATACTGTTAAATTAAGTTTTTGAGTATTTTGTTGAGGATTTTTGCATCTATGTTCACCAATGAATTCAGCATATAGTTTTCTTGTCTTGTAGTGTCTTTGGTTTTAATATTAAGGTGATGCTGGCTTCATCAAGTGCATTTGGAAGTATTTCCTTCCCTTGAGTTTTTCAGAAGAGTTTGAGAAGGATGGGTATTCTTTAAATGTTTTGTATAATTTAGCTCTGAATCCATCTAGTCCCAAACTTTTCTCTGATGGGAGACTTTTAATTACTGATTCAATCTCCTTACTCACTATTGGTCTATTCAGATTGGTCTATTTCTTCATAATTTACTCTTGATAAATTGTATGTGTCTAGGAATATATCCATTTTTTCTAAATTATGTGAAAACTTGTTGGTGTATAGTAGTCTCTTATGATCCTCTATATTGCCATGTTATCAATTCTAATGTCTCCTCTTTCATTTCTGATTTTATTTATTTGAATCTTCTCTATTTTTTCTTTGTTTTACTATGAATTTGTTAACTTTGTTTGGTTTTCAAAAAACTAACTGTTCTGTTGCTTTTCTACTATTCATCATGTTTATTTCTGCTCTGATCTTCATTATTTTCTTCCTTCTGATAGCTTTGAGCTTAGGTTGTTTTTCTTTTCCTAGTTTCTTGAAGTGTAATGTTTGGATGCTTATTTGAGATCTTTCTTCTTTTTTGATGTAGCTATTTACTTCTGTAAACTTCTCCTTTAGAACTGCTTTTGGTGCATGTCATGTTTTGGTATATGGTGTTTTCATATTTGTTAATTTTCCATGATTTCTCCTGTTATTTATTTCTAGTTTTGTACCTTTGTGGCTGGAGAAAAATATTTTATATGATTTCAATCTTAAATTTATTAATACTTATTTTTCTTTTGCCTAACATATTACCTATCTTGGAGAATGTTCTGTTTATATTTGAAAAGAACATAAGAATGTATGTTCTGTTGCTATTGGGTAGAAAGTTCTGTAACGTCTGTCAGGTCCATTTGTTGTAGGAATGGAGAAACTGCAGCCTTAAGGAAACCTGTGGTTTTCTTGGTCCTTAAGTACAGGTTTTTGACTGAATCCAGATTTTATAAAACAAATTCTCTTATTAAAAGTGGTGCAGCAGAAAAAAAGATGAAGATTTTCTCGCCTCCTTTGGTGTTTGAAGAACAATCTGGCTACAAGTTCCAAATGTAGTTTGAATTCATTGTTTTCTTACTGATCTTTTTGTCTAGATGATGTGTATTGTTGAAAGAGAGTCATTGAAATTCCCTACTATTACCGTATTGCAGTCTATATTTCCCTTCAGATCTTTAATGTTTGTTTTATATATTTAGATACTCTAATATTGGGTGCATATATATTTAAAACTATTATATCCTCTCAATGAATCGTCCCTTTTATAACTATATACTGACCTTCTTTGTCCCTTTTTTACAGTTTTGGCCTAAAATCTATTTTGTCTGAAATAAATAATAGCTGTTCTCTTTGGTTTCCATTTGTATGGAATCTTTTTTTTTTTAGATGGAGTCTCACTATGTTGCCCTCGGTAGAGTACAATGGCATCACAGCTCACAGCAACCTTGAACTCCTGGGCCTAAGCTATTCTCTTGCCTCAGTCTCCCAAGTAGCTGGGACTACAGGCACTTGCCACAATGCCTGGCTATTTTTTTGTTGCAGTTGTTTAGCTGGCCCATGCTGGGTTTGAATTGTTTAGCTGGCTCAGGCCAGGTTGCAGTTGTTTAGCTGGCCCTGCCAACCTGGGTGTATGTGGCTGGTGCTGTAACCACTGTGCTACGGGGCCTGAGCCCATTTGCATGGAATCTTTTTCCAGCCCTTCAGGTTCAGGCTGCGAGTGTCCTAATTTGAAGTGAGGCTCTTGTAGGCAGCTTATAGTTGGGATTTTTTTCTTTTAAATCCCTTCAGCCACTCTATGCTGTGATTAGAGAATTTAATGCATTTAAGTTCAAAATTATTATTTATAGGTAAGGACTTACAAGTGTCATTTGTTCATTTTTTCCTGGTTGTTTTGTATATCTTTTGTTCCTTTCTTCTTCTCCTCTTGTTTTCTTTGTGGTTTGAAGATTTCCTATGGTGGCATGCTTTGCATCTTTTCTTATGTGTGTGTGTATCTGTTTTGTTTTGTCAGTACACTGATGGTTACATAAAATATAACAGCTTATTCTGAGTTGACAACAACTTAATTTTGATAATATACACAAACTCTACACTTTTACTCCATTTCACACATTTTATGCTTTTTATGTCACAATATACATCTCTTTATAGTTTGTATTCCTTAACAAATTATGGTAGCTATAGTTGTTTTTAATAGTTTTATGATTTATTTTTATTTTTATTTTTGTAGTTTTTAGAGAGGGATTTTTGTTCTGTTGCCCACAGTGGAATGCAGTGGCATGATCATAGATCATTTTAGTCTCAATATCCTGGGCTCAGGTGATCCTTCTACCTCCATTTCCTGAATAGCTGAAAATAAGGGTGCATGTCAATTTTTTAATTTATTGTAGAGATAGAGTCTTACTATGTTGCCCAGGTTGGTCTCAAACTCCCGTTCACAAGCATTCCTCCTACCTTTGCCTCACGAAGTGCTGAGGTTACAGGCAGGAGCCACCACAATGATGAGGAGTTTTGTCTTTTAACCTTTATGCCAAAGATGTAAATGATTTACCCATCACCATTAGAGTGTTGGAGTGTTTGGGGGTGATGGTGTAATTACCTTTACCAGTAAGCTATATATTTTCATGTTATTAATTAGTGTCCTCTTCCTTCAGCTTGAAAAACTACTGTTAGCATTTCTTTCAAGGCAGGTCTAGTGCTAATAAGCTCTCTTGGCTTTTGTTTGTCTGAGAAAGTCTTTATAGGCCCTTTATTTTTGAGAGACATGATTTCTGAGCATAGTATTCTTGGTTGGCAGATTTTTCTTTCAGGATTTTGAATATACCATCCCATTCCCTCTGGCCGGCAAGATTTCTGCTGAAAAATCTGCTTATAATCTTACAGAGGTTTCTTTATATATAACAATTCATTTTTTCTTTGCTGTTTACAAGACTCCCTTTGTCTTTAACTTACGACAATTTGATTATGATGTGCCTTGGAGTGGGTCTCTTTGGATTTACCTTATTTGTTATCCTTTGTTCTTCCTGGATATGTATTAATATTTTCTTCCCCAAGTTTGGGAAGTTTTCTGCCATTAATTCTTTAAATATGTTTTCTTTTTCTCTTTTCCTTCTTGTATACAAATAATTTATAAATTGTTCTGCTTGATGGTGTCCCATACATCTCTTAAGCTATTTTCACTCGTTTTAATTCTTTTTCTATTTTTTCTTTTCAGATTGGATAATTTCTAGTGACCTGCCTTCAAGTTCAATGATTCTTTTGTTTGATCTAATCTTCTGTTGAATTCCTCTATTGAATTTTCCAATTCAGTTATTGTAATCTTCAGCTCTACGTTTTCTGTTTGGTACCTTTTAGTACTTCCTATCTCTGTCAAAATTCTTAGTTTTTTCTTCCATTGCTCTCCTGACTTTGGTGAGCATCTTTATGATCAATATTTTTCTGTTGGGTAGGTTACATATTTCCACATCTCATGGGTCAATTGTGAAGATTAAACTTATTCTTTTTTTGAAATATATTTCCCTGTTTACTTTTCTTGTCAGTCTGTGTTAGTTTCTGTGGATTCTATAAGACATTTATCTCTCTTGATCTTGTCAGACCAGTGTTGCATGGAAGAAGGATATCACCAATTTGTCTAGCCAGAGACTTTAAGGTGCCTTTCAAATCTTTGTGTTTATCTCTGTTTTAGGATATGTCACATCCTGTCAGGACCCTGACACCAGTAATGTAGAAGACAAACCTTCTAAATGTAGCTAGAAAAATTGTGGTGTTGGGTGTGTATTCCAAATTCTGCTATCCTCATGGTGAAGCTGAGTGTTGGCACTTATCTCCTACTCACCATGCTGTCTGTATGAAGCTAAGATGAGTATCTGTGATAAATGCCTGTAACTCAAGATCAGGCTGCACCCTATGATCCTCAGGAGATAGCTGGTGAAAATAGACCTGTATGTCCTCCCCTTTGTTGTCTTTGGTATAGGACCACTCAAAAATGTAATACCTCACTGACTCCCAGAAACAGGTCCTTCAGAAGACTGTCCTTTGGTGAAGCTATATAAGTTGGGGCACTCAATGGGCTAAATGCCGTGGCTCATGCCTGTAGTCCTAACACTTTGGGAGGCCGAGGTGGGTGGATTGCCTGACCTCATGAGTTTGAGACCAGTCTGAGCCTGAGTGAGACTGCATCTGTAAATACTATCCGGGCTTTGTGGCGGGCACCTATAGTCCCAGTTACTTGGGAGGCTGAGGCAAGAGAATTACTTGAGCCTAAGAGTTTGAGGTTGCTGTGAACTATGACACCGGAGCACTCTACTGAGAGTGACAGTGAGACTCTGCCTCAAAAAAGATAAAAAGGTTGTGGCATTCAGTGCATGGGGAAACTACTACCAGGAAGAATGGGTTAGACCTTGATTTACCACTAGGGTAAGGAAAGGTGTGAGAAGCCCAAGCTCACACTGCCAGAGAGAGGGCTACTGTTTGTCTTCCCTATTACCTGCTTGATGTAAGTTCATTAGAAGCCAGATTGTCAAGGAGCCACTGGAAAAGTGTGCAGTAAACCTCTTTTAGAGAGAAAAATGAAAGCTTCAGTGTTCCATTTTCTTTTCTGGACTGCTTCCAAGGGAGTGTTTCCATCTCTTTGCTCTGGGATCTAGAGAGGATTTTATATGCCTAGTCCCTTCTGCTTTCACAGCTAGGAGATTTTTAGGATGCAGCCTCTTAGATGGTAGTCTTAAAGGTTGGATACTTGATGGATGACATAAACTCCTTGTATGGAGAAACAGGGAGCTCCATTTTTTTTCTTTGTGGCTTAAATAACAGAAATTTATTTTCCCACAGTTCTGTAGGCTAAAAGAGTAAGAGGTTGGCCTGTTTGGTTTCTTCTGAAACCTCGTGCTTGGTTTTTAGGTGATTAACTTCTTGCTGTGTCTTCACATGATCTTTCCTTTGCATAGGCAAATATCTGTGTCCTAATTCATCTCTTCTTGTAAGGACACCAGTTTTACTGGATTCAGCTTCATCCATATGACTTAATTTTACCTTAATTACTACTTTTAAAATTTAAATTTATTTTTTATTTCAGAGTATTATTGGAGTTGCATTTTTTATTGTTACTTTTTTTTTTTTTTCTTGAGACAGAGTCTTACTGGGCCAACCTTGATAGAGTGCCTTGGCATTATAGTTCACAGCAACCTCAAACTCTTGGGCTCAAATGACCCTCCTGCCTCAGTCTCCCAAGTAGCTGGGAATACAGGCACCCGCCACAATGCCTGGCTATTTTTAGAGATGGAGTCTTGCTGTGGCTCTGTCTGGTCTTAAACTTGTGAGCTCAGGTAATCCACCCACGCTGGATTCCCAGAGTGCTAGGATTACAGGCGTGAGCCACTGTATTCAGCCCAGAGTTGCATTTTTTAAAGCTCCTTTTCAGCATTGCCCTTAGCTTCTGAAAGTGCCTGTGTGCCTATATAAGACTGCCACTTTTTTCTCATGGCTTAGAGCAGTGATTTTCAACCAGTGTGCTATGGCACACTTGTGTGCTATAAGAAGTGTGTGCCACGAAAATTTTAAGGCTCATTAATTAAATTATTTTTGAAAGAATTTCAAAGCACAGTAAATATATTCTTTTTTTTCTCTTTTTTTTGATCAAAATAATTTGTGTGCTGAGGAAGTTTAACTATAGTTTCAAGTGTGCCACGAGATGAAAAAAGGTTAAAAAACAACACTAGTTTAGAGGTGTTCACATATACTTAATCTCTCCTGCTCCCAGAATTGGTGAATTGAGAGCCAAACTGTGGGGAACTTCAGAGTTAGGGCACTCACCATGTACGTGGTCCAGATTTTAAATCCTCTTTTCCATAGGGAGACGGTGGGTTTTGGGGATTCCTTTCCTGACTGTATGGTACTATGCCTGGGGTGGGATCCATGCCGGAGTGTGTCTCAGCTTTTCCTACCTATTCAATTGAATAAAGTTAAAAAAAAAAATTACATATGGCGGGTTGTGGTGGGATGTGAAACATGATCTCCCTAACGCTTAGGACTTCTAAAGATTTTCATTCACCCCTGAGATGGTGGTGCATCAAATCTTCGTCAGAGTTTAATTTCTTCATTTGTAAAAAATCTGTCAGTTTCTGAGGTCATGCGGCAGGGCAGAATCCCCAGGTTCTGGAATGAAGTTTGATGGGGCTGAGAGGAAGGCAGTACACATCCTTTCTTTAAGGCAGAGGATTTGGGCTTTGCTGGTGACTGGGACAAAATCCCAATGAGGAAAAAGGGCAAGACCTCCCCAACTAATCACCTTCACTTGTTCCATTTGCCATTCTGGAGACCAAAGTGATTGGCCTCCTTCCCACACACCCGTGGGGAAGCAGGTTGCCCCTTCCTAACTAACTTTCTTCATTCAAAAGTGCTCTTGGCGTACAACCTAACCTGATTTTATTTTTGTAAAGAATTTCATGGGTGACACTACAGTAAGATTTATTAAGGCTCAGAAATCTCTAGAGAGAGCCTTCATCAAATGGCTTTCCATTTCTTGCAAAACAAAACAATAACAACAACAAAAACAAAAAACAAAAAAAAGGAAGAAAAAAAGAGAGAAAGAAGGAAAGAAAAAGAAAAAAGAAAAACCAAAGGCCCAAATTAAGACAAAAAGTGAGATATGAGATCAGAGGAAAATAACAGGGAGAGACAGAAGACTCAGACATGACATAATCAAAGATGGAGATGTTTAACAGAGAGAACAGAAGAGAATTCAACCACATGGATAGAAAGAAAACATCAAAGATGGCTTGTTAAATGAAATTTTCTGCTGCTTATCAATATGATATTCTTTCTTCCTTTTATTGACAGAGATGTCTCTCTGGTGAAATCATTTCAGTGACTAAGGAAGGCTGAGTAATTTTCATCACTGGCTTTGTCTAGGATGAAGGCCCCTGGGACATCCGTCATTGTTTGCACTGCTTGGTTTGAGTGATGCAAGACCCAGGCAGCAACTTGCAATGTGCTGGCTTCTCTGAATGCTTTGGGCCTTGTTTTAAACAATATTTCTTTTTAGGCTAAGGAGTGGCAGGATGCCCACACTGGTTTATTCCCGGTACCAAATCAAACCTTTCTTAAGTGTTACTACATGTTAATAAACATAGTCAGTGAAACCCACTTAAAAAGAATGACCTGTTTATGAAAGAAACTTTTTGAAAGACAGAATATTTTTCCCTATGGGCAAAAGCTTAGGCAGAAAAACAAAGAACTCTTTCAAAGGCTTAAATCATGATGGAGGATTGATTCTGACTTTCTAACTACAAAAATAATGATACTTTTAGCTCCAACCTGCCTTGCTCCAGGGAGTTGTAAATATACTTTACAGGCACTAGGCTTAGCCTTTACAATTTTCTGCCTCAGTGCTATTTGAACTTTTTAAAGGGTCAGGGATGTTAGCCCTAATAAGAAACTAAGGCAACAGAGATCTAAATGATTTGTTCAATGCCACCAAATAACTTACAGGTGAAGTCAAGAAATGAACAAACTGATGCTGAATGGTTCTGTAGCACATGAATATATTTTGCCACCATTATTAGTTACCTTCTTTTTCTCTTTCCTTTTTGTATTCCATTTTATGATTCATTGATTCTTACCTCTTCCCAGTGAGTTGGGGCCAGCATGAATGTTGGCACTTCTGTCAGAAAATCTAGGTCTAGGAAACAAAGAATCTACAGCTTGTTTTAACTAGCTTCTGCAGATTATTGTTATTCCTTTGAATAATACAATATTATTAGCAAAAAGTATCTTGAAAACAACAACATTCTTTCATCTTAGTATACATTACATTTCTAGAAATAGGACTCTAGAGAAACAAAACAAAACAACAACAACAAAAAAAGGAAGAAGAGAGAAAGAAGGAAAGAAAAAGAAAAAAGAAAAATGAAAGGCCCAAATTAGGAGAAAAAGTGAGATATGAGATCAGAGGAAAATAACAGGGAATGTTAGAAGACTCAGGGTAGGTGCTCCTTGGCTGACAATGGGAGCAATTTACATATGTCCTGAAAAATTCATTATAAGTTAAAAATACATTTGGAAATGCATTTAATACACCTAATCTACCAAACATTATAGATTAGCCTATCTTATGCTACATGTGCTCAAATGCATTAGCTTACAAATGAGCAAAATTAGCTTATGCAAACCTATTTTATGATAAACACATAACATCGAAT
This sequence comes from Perodicticus potto, assembly GCA_963574655.1. NCBI lineage: Eukaryota > Metazoa > Chordata > Mammalia > Primates > Lorisidae > Perodicticus > Perodicticus potto. The sequence goes on from CAUYRH010040536.1 coordinate 63,001, forward strand.
GCTTTTTGAAAGTGAAAATAGAATGATTGTATGGTACCTGCATGGTTACTACTGAATGCATATTGCTTTTGCACCATTGCAAAGTTGAAAAATTATAAATCAAAGCATTGTATGTTAGGCACTGTCTGCATAAGATTCTATATTTTTAAATCTCCAGTGTATGCCAGTTTTCAAAAAATACTACCCAAATAGTTCTTAATTTTCTCCAACTGTCAAATGTACATTTATTTACTTATTTTTTTTTTAATTTGACATTTGTTTTGAACTTACTTTTGGAATAGCATTTAGCTTTGTAATGAATATAGTACAGCAGAGAGAAATATCTTTTTTATTTCTGAAATTTTCATTAAAATTTAAAATTTAAGAAAAGAATAAAATCTGTGATTTAAATTTATTTCTTCCTTTCCCTTTTTTCTGAGACAAGAACTTACTTTTTTGCCCAGGCTAGAGTACAGTAGCATCATCAAAGCTCACTGTGACCTCAAACTCCTGGACTTAAGCAATTCCTCTGCCTTCACCTCCCAAAGGGCTATATGATTATAAGCATGAGCCACTGTACCGGGTCATAACAACTTTCACATTTCTTAAGATAAAAAAAAAAAGATTTAAATTTTTAAGGCTGAAGAATAAAAACTATTTAAGGAATGGGACTTGGTGTCTTTTTGGTTGATTTTCCCCAATTAAAGAATTGCAAGTTGGCTTCATGGAAATGTGTCACTTTGAGTGACCAACTATTATTGATGTATAGTCTGCTACTATTTTGAAATATATTAATATGCTTTCTCTTCACCTTGGTAGAAAATCTTCCTCAAGTCAAACAAGTACCCCATCACCTTGGGAAGATTAGGTTTCTAGAGATGTTTGAGAGTAACAAAAGACCAAAATAATTCCCAGAGACAAAAGTCATAAAAGCTATAGTGTTCTATTTGAAAGAACTTTTTGAATGTATTGTTTTTTCTTTATAGAGGCAGAGTCTCACTTTATCACCCTCAGTAGAGTGCTTGGCGTCACACAGCTCACAACAACCTCCAACTCCTGGGCTTAGGCGATTCTCTTGCCTCAGCCTCCCAAGTAGCTGGGGTTACAGGCACCTGCCACAACGCCTGGCTATTTTTTTGTTGCAGTTCGGCTGGGGCGCGTTTTGAACCTGCCACCCCCGGTATATGGGGCTGGCGCCCTACTCATTGAGCCACAGGTGCCGCCCCTTTTTGAATGTATTTTTAAAACATTTTCAGACAAATAAAAACTTATGTTATTCATTATTCAGCTAACCCAAAAAGTAGACATAACCCAAATGTCATTAATGGATGAACAGATTAAACTAAATATGGTCTTTCTATGTAATAGAATGTTATTCAGCCATAAACAGAAATGAAATACTGACATATGCCATCACATAGGTAAACTTTGTGTAAAACAGCCAGACACAAAAGACTACACATTGCTTGAATCTACTCATATTCAGAACAGATAAATCTAAAGAAAGTGGATTATTGGTTGCTAGGAGCTGGGGAAGGAGGGAACAGGGTGTGATTCCTAATGTGCAAGGTAAAGGGTTTCTTTTGGGATGATAAAAAGGTTTTAGAATTAGATAGTGTAGACGGTTCCAGAATATTATGAGTATGCTTAAAAAAAATCACTGAAGTGTATACTTTAAAAGGGTGAATTTTTATGGCACATGAACTATATTTCAATCATATTATCAACCAAACAAAGCAGCAACAAGCAAAATGAACTTGAAAAGGTAATAGATGAAGAACTCAGTTGGGGCCTCAGTGATCTCCCAGACCTGGAGGATCCCAGCACCCTGCCCTTTGAGAAGGAGGTCAGCTTTTAAAGACTGCTCAGCTCTGCACAAGGATGCATAGTAGGATCCAGGCTGACTTCAGTGGGGGGTTTGTTCTAGCCAGGGAGCACCTGAACCTCTGCCTGCATATCTCACTTGTGTCTTGCTTTATCCTTTAAGACTTTGCTCAGTGTGTCCAACAAAAGACTGGGGGATTAAAGTGACCACCTCTGATCTAGAAACAAATTAAGTGAGCAAAATAAAGTACATGGGAATGTAGCCATTAGAGAGGACAGAAGTGACTGGAGAGGAGGATCCTAGAGGTTGCAGTGGCCTAGTATAGTATAATCTGCTTTATGATCTCTCCCTCCTTTGAGGCTTGAGAGTGGTGAATCCCACCCTGTGGCTTGTGTTTGTATAATTTCCCTGTGCTGGAGACTATTCTCTTGCCGCCCTACAGCTTCTGTGGTCAGTGTGCTTGGTGCTATGAGCTAACGAGGCCTGGCTTCTTTTCTCCCGGCCAACTGTTCTGTTACTAAGTCTTCCGAAACAGCCACTCCTTTCACCGTACCCTTCACCCCTGTAGCTCTGTGGCCTAGTGGAAAGAGATGGAATTAGAAATCAGAAACATTGGTTGTAAAACAACCTCCGTTCATCTGTGTGAACTAAACTGGAGCTCCCACCCATGTTGTGGATGTGTGACAGTGCTGTTTCCCACTACTGATCTCTCACCCTTGAGGTCATTCAGAGGCTGGGTGTCTGAATCCCCCTGGCACAGCACCTTTGCCTGTTAGCAAGGCAGACCTAGGAGGGTGAGGCCCAAAATACACTCAGCTACATCAGCATTTATGGATTCCCTGCCAACACTGGGCACTGCTGGTAGGAGCTCTGCTGCCAGGACATCATCAGCCGGCGAACAGGAAGAACCCACATCCATATTGTGGACACGGGACTGATGGCGGGGTGTGTGGGGAGGGGTCATGTTCCCAGTGTCCAAATATGAACAGAGCTCAGCCCAAGGTGTGGATGGTTAGAAGTCAGAGTGTGGGACTAGAACGGGGCTCTGGGTATGGGCTCCTGAGGGCACTGGCCCATATGCCAGTCCCCAATTACTCTCTTAATTATCTAGGATACTTTGTTAGGAGGGTAAACAGGTGGCAAAGGTGGAAAGTAGGAACCAAATTATAGCTGGGAACCAAATTGCAGCTGGGAACTGTTCTCTAGTGGGAACATACACAATAAGGAGTTCCAGTGATCTTTAATTGATCAAGGGCTCATTATCATCTAATTAGCATGGTGTGGGTGGAGCTTTTGTGAAGGACTCTGGGGAGGACACATGCATAGAAAGAAAAACTGCTCCTGGAGACTGACCCATTCCTCTCTCTCCGGAATGTATTTTCACTTTGTGTCATTTCGTGCAGCTTCCTTTTTCACTTTCACTTCATCAGCTTCTTTATTTTTCTTGTGATAAACTGCTTGTGTGGGATTGCTCTGTACCTGTGATCACTCTGTCCCTGACTAGACTTGGTACCAATACTTATACTAGACACTGGGAAAGGGGGCCAAGGAACATCTGGACAGACCTAACACACTTCTGTCCCATTTTATTTGATGGGCCATTTTGATAGGATTCTAGTTCACTGTAGGATGATTCTTATAACAACACAGGCACCTTTCGCAACTTAGAGCTTCTCCTTTATATAGAAATGCTTGATATTAAAAACATTGTATTAGATTCAAAGTGAATCTGCATTATTTTGATGAAATAATGAAAGGCAGGAAGAACTGTATCAAAATGTTCTGTACCAAAATGACCAATTTCTCTGTGTACCCTAATGTCAAAAGGGATGTGAGGAAAGAGAAAGTTCCAGAAATTCTAAGCCTCAGTTTTCTTGTCTACAGAGTAAATATAATAATTCACAACTAATTTGGGCTAAGGCTCAAGGGTAACTCTCTTTTCCTTGCCATGCTCTAAAATATTTAGTAGATTCTTTTTATAAGACATAAATAAAAGGGTCAGAATTTTAAGAAACAGACTTCTGGTAGAAGCTTTTTCAACAAAGCCCTTTTTCTTTTATACTCAATGTAACATTAATATCATACATTGCCCACACTGGTTTCTTAGCCTTCTGCTGGTGAAGTTTCCTTTCCTGTGGTTCACATGTTAAAATAGTGAAAGTCTTATTCCCATCCCCCAATCTTGGGAGGCAGACATCAAGTCAGCCATGGGCCTAGTACGTAGTTTGTTCTTGCTTCCCCCCAGGTAAGGCGGTCACCTCCTTCTTTTGTACTCAAGTTAATCTACAGTGATGGTGTTCTGTTATAAATGCTTTGATTTGCTTTCTTCTTAGTTTCCTCCACAAAATGAGCTTGGTAAAAGTCTGACGGCACAGGGCAAAGAAAAGATTGCAGCAATTGCATACTCTCTACTCTGCCTTTAATTTTATATGAATTATCTCTTGAGAATAGAATGGTGCATGCCTTGGAATACTATGCATTCAGGTGATGTCAAGCCTATCTTTTTCATGCTCAAAGGGGGAATTGTCACATGGTAAATAGCTAGGAATCCTTGCCTACAAGGACATATACATGCATATACATAGCAAAATTCTATGACAGACTGTCTTGCTGGGGAGCAACATTACAGGGTAACCACTATGATCAAATGTGCATATATGTGTAGGGGGTGCCTAGGAGAGGCCTGCCCTTCCCTTGTGTATTATAACTTTCCACACTGAACCTGAAGGAGAGAGGTGGTTTTAGATCACAACAGGAGCTTGTTTCTAAGGGTTCCCTTTTGTGAGGACTGCTTGAGCAGAATGGTGCTGTAATGAGAAGGGATGTTATCCCAGTGCTGTCTCAGCAGTCTCTGATCACCCATCCCAGAGATGCAGCATGAGGAAAACCAGACGGATTCGGCCAGATACACCCGCAATGCCAGGGGTGCTCAGTGCCAAGAATAATTCTACAAAGGACTTGCTAACCCACATTCACTGCATTGGTTTTTCTCCCCTACAGGTGCTTTCATCAGCTCTGGAAACTTGTAGTAGTCTCAAAGAAGACAAGAGTTGGAGCCAAATGAGAATTTCTCCAAATGTAAGTACTGCAGTTTAATTCTTGGTATCACATATTGGCTTAAAACACATTAATACTTCTTAATGTGTGAAAGATTTGTTCTAACTTATCCTTGTTTCTTCAAAGGATTGGGAATTCTTTCCATGTGTTGACATTATTCAAAATTAGCTAGGAGCTTAGTCTATAATCACCATTCCATCAAGATAAAACAGATAATGATATTTTAGTTCTGGAATCAAGACTTGTCTTTCTGAATTTTAATGATGAACAGGAGCTTCATTATACATCCTACTACTACTACATATTGGGTAAGGAGTGTGGGCCCAGAGTATCATAATTAAGGTGCCAATGACTTTGACCGTTCCTTGAACCAATGTCAACAATAAATTAAATCTGTGCTGAATATGTCAGATCTTTTTTAAAATTTTCTTTTATGAAATTGTAACTGTAAGCATTGATGCATTTTTGGGTTTTAGTGTACTGATTTGATATACAACGTGAAATGATTACATTCAACTAAGTAACACATCCATCACAATTTATATGCTCAGATCTTATTGGCTGTTTTCCCCTCTGATGATGGATGACCCAGCCATTAGTTCTTGTATATATGTTTATAGAATATTCACAGGCTGAATAAGTAGCATACCATTCCCATCATATCACATAAATTGAAGGAGATGTTAATTTTATATTAGTGTAAGAAATGTCATGTTTCTTTTATTTAAGTCAAGTTTAACCTACGTTACTTTTCTGTAAGGTGGATGAGAACTTCTATCTCTGTTATCTGAAATTCTTTACCTGGATCATATGAACATCCTACATCCACGCATAGTCTGGAGCATTTAAGGAAAGCCCCATGGTCTTCTGAGCTTATAGTACTCACTGTTGAGATTTTAATTATCTTGGAAAGCAAATAATGTGACTGCCTTGAGGCCAAGCTTGAACCTGGGCTTTGACAAGATAAGATGTCTTACTAAACCATACTCCAGAGACCAACAAAGCTGTAGCCACTTCCTGATCCTGAGAGGATACTATGTAAATCTTACGTCTCCTTCCGATACACACATCTTCAGCTTCAATCCCCTTTTCCTGCCCCCTTTACTGCTCAGACGCTCGGGCATAATTCTCCAGAATGAGTCAAGTCTGCTACATGTAAACATCCAAGTGTGGTGAGGGTGAGGTGGAGTGTTGGTTGGGCATTGACGTCAGAATACAGGTCATGGTGCCTTGAGCTCTGCAACACAAACTCTGCGGGCAAGGAAAGTATAGCTGTGACCACTCTCTTACTATAAGAAAGAGAAACATGTCCATTAGAAAGATCAGGGTAAGAGACTAGAGAGAGCCTGATGGGTAGGGCAGGCCCACAGGGTGTGATTAGGGACCACTGCAGGGGCAGGGTTGTGGTGGGAGAGCAGGAAGTCCAGCATTTCTGTTGGATCCTTCACCCAAAGCAAAAGCTGTACGCTGTTGGGAGAGGAAGTCACAGGTACAGTCTCATACAGGCCAAGGGAAGACCAAAAGACAAAAGCTTCCACAATGGGTCAGAAAATGCCCTGGGTCAGAATCCTATCCCTTTGCCACTAAGATCTCCTACGGGGAGGAGATCCCATTATATCCATAGTGCAGAGTTGGGCTTTTGTGGGAGGGAAGGTTGGGGACGCTCAAAAAGTAGCTGAAGGATCTTAGATTAAGTTACCCTAAAATATGCTGCTTTCACATAGATTATTTTAAGCGAAAGGCTATTGAGAACCAGCGGATGCAGGAAAATCTCTAAAAACAGCAAAATTTTCTTTTTGTGAATTTACATTTATAAAATTTCTTTTGTCAAAGTGTCTCTCCTGGAGAGGAGGACCAAGAAGAAGACTGTTTACAATACTTTTCTGGTCGGCTTTCCCATCACTTGCCACCTCCCTCCTCCTCAGAACACCTGAGGCCCTTTTCATTTGTTCAGCCTAAGATGGGAGATCAGCCTCAGTCATCTGGCCACCTCCCAGAGACACATTGTTTTCTCTGTGAACTCCCTTGCGTATGTATACATTCATAATTAAAACTGTTTTTAATCTCTTGTTAAAAAAAAGAAAGAAAGAGAAGATTCCCTATTTAATGAAGGCAAAATCAATTATCCTGTCAATTAACTTGTCATAATTGTAAATGTCACATTTGGTCCTGTAATCACAGAGAGCAAAAACTAGATGTGACTCAGAAACAAACGCAGAGGGAAGAGGGACATGCTGGGTGCCGGGCCACACAAAGGTGTTTCATGTTTCATTTACTCCTCACAATAGGCCCACTGGGAAGGCATCATTATTCCCATTTTCAGAGAAGAAATCAGGGGCCCAGAAAGATTAAGTGACTTGCTGTGATAGACATCCTGGGCTGCTAAACCCACATGCTTGTGCCCCCTCATCTCCATCTATCTCTTTTGTAGAGGCTGGAAGAGCTAAAAAGTCACTTTCTCAACCTCCTTAGGCCAGGGGTGACCTTGGGTCACGGTATTTGGCTTTGACACAGGTTGGAGGTGATAGGAACTTCTGGAGGAGCTTCCCTTCGCCCTCTTGTCCCTATTCTTCTAGCTTCTGGGACACCTAGTTGCCATGGGGCAGCTCGCACTCACGTGCCCCTTGGTAGCAGTTCTGGCGTGTGTCCTCTATTCTGTCTGGAGCCACCTGTGCTCCCTCCCCCGACGCCCCAGTCCTGCTCATACTTCTGGCCACAGCATAACTCTTCCTCTGTCTTTGTAACCATTTCTGGTCCTGAGTACAGTGATTATCCTCTCTCCTGTATTTCCACAACACAGTATCTACACCTCTTTTATACTTCTTATTTACCCTGGCGCTAAAGTTATATGTCTTCATGTTTATTTTTTTCAACTGTCATATAAGGCTTTCTAGGCAGGGCCTATGTGTGTTTTTATATCCCCCAAAATAGCATGGTATAGTGCCTGAAATACAGTAGTATTCGATATTTTTGGAGTGAATAGAAGATACTCTAAGGGCATATTTGATTTTGGAGACCACCAAGAAATGACCAGAGAAACCTATATACTGCTGCTAACACAGTGAAGTGTGCTGCATGAAGGCCAGGCATTACCTCCCTCTGGACTTGGCTAATATCAGATAATTTACATTTTTCATAAGCCACTAATTTGGGGGGAGGGGTTGTGTGATTTAAAGCTAAAAATCTACTTTTTTTCTGATATATTTCCCAAGGTCATAGAGCCACCTGACTCTAAAACCCAGCATATACCACACTGATAATACCACTCAGACCAGTGTTTTCCACCTCTTTTTATCTCGTGGCACACTTAAATTATGTTGATCAAAAAAAAAAAGGAAGTGAAAAAATGAATATACTTTGAACTTCTTTTTTTTTTTTTTTTTGCAGTTTTTGGCCAGGGCTGGGTTTGAACCCGCCACCTCTGGCATATGGGGCTGGTGCCCTACTCCTTTGAGCTACAGGCGCCACCCTGAACTTCTTTTGAAAATAATTTAATTAATGATCTTTTAAAAAGTTTTGCAGCACAGCTAAGATCCCCTAATGGCACACTGGTGGAAAATCACTGGTTTAGACAGTACTGAATGACCTGTAAGTAGGCAGAGAACATTTATGTTTTGTAGAAGGCTGGAGAGCAAATTGAGTAGAGGGGAAAGTCCCCAGGACAGCACCGAGCCTTAGTAGAGCATGCATAGGGTGGAAGGGAGGTAGGAGCAGCTTTCTCTTAGTGCAGCAGGATAATTTCAATTCATCAAAATTTATGGGAAAAGATTAGCATGGCCCTCTTCTCAGGTGGCTGGGGGACTGTCATTTTCAACAGTTACCCTAAGTTTGAGTGTTTTGTTTTTAACCCAGATTGAAGTTGATGGAAAATCTCTGTGTGTTCTCTGAAGACCTATGGCTGCCCTGATATAAAAGGGTAGGGAAAGCAGCCAGTTTATTCTTACCTGCAGTTGCTTAGAATCCCTGCCGATTCACAGATCTTAGGAGAGTAATTAGAGACCTGTGGTTCAAAGTTCAGTAGTTTTCTCCATCTAAATTCCCTTTCTTAGTGGATAGAAAGTGAACTGGAAAATGTGCTCTCAAATTCATTTGGGGCAGGCAGTAAATAATTCTATGTGGGTTGAGAGGGTAACAGAGTCCTTGGTAAAGAAAAAAAAGGCTGTACAGTGGGTGCTGTGTACTGAATTTCATCTCCCCAGATTTGTATGCTGAAGCCCTAACTTTCCATGTGTTGTCTTCTCCTAAATAAATTGGAGATAAATCCTTTAAGGAGGTAATTAGTGTTAAAGTCATAATGGTGGAGGCCTAATCTGGTAATATTAGTGTCATTAGAAGAAGAGGAGAAAGATCTCTCTCCACACCAGGCAAAAGGAAAGGCCACGTGAGCACACAGCAAGAAGGCAGCCTTCTGCAGGTCAGAAACCCTCACCAGAACCCAACCCTGTTGGCATCTTGATCTTGAACTTCCAGCCTCCAGAACTGTGAGAAACATGTTTGTTGTTTAAGCCACCAGTCTATGACATTTAATTATGGGAGCTGGAGCTAAGACAGGGGGTGTTTTCACAAAAAGAACAATGAAGTATATTAATTTTGAAGAATTCATGGGGGGGTGGCCACTTGGCTCAAAGGAATAGGGTGCTGGCCCCATATGCTAGAGGTGGCGGGTTCAAACCCAGCCCTGGCCAAAAACTGCAAAAAAAAAAAAAAAAAAAAAAATAATAATAATGATAATTCATAGGGGTACCTTGGACTGTTGTTTTTATGTACCAACATTTGCTTCTGAAAAGAAGACAATGCTTAACTGTTTTGATTCATTTATTTGTTACCCTGGGAGTTACCTTGACAGGTATGTTTAAGACAAATAGCTTCTAGGGTCTCCAAGACATGTTTGCACATCCAGGTGTCTGCAATTTATTTCTCCTTCAAACTGGCAAAACAAACATAAAAGCTCCCGCATAGTAAAGGGTTTCTGCCCCTCTGCAGCCTCATGCTATCCTGCTTTGACAGTAGAACTGCCTGTAATTGGAATCAGCGTTTTTGTAGTCTGCATATGAATCATATATGAGATCAAATGACCACCAGCAATCTCTGCTTTAGGGCACAGCTGATACTCCCGAGGTATCAAAAATCTGAAAAGCCTGGGCGGGTGGTGGGTTCAAACCCAGCCCCTGGCCAAAAAAAAAAAAAAAATCTGATAAGCCAGAGGTCTTGAAAAGCAGGTTTTTAATATGACCTAATTACCATTATATACTTAACATTTTTCTTTAAGTTGCCCCATCTTTTAAAATTATATGCATTTAAAAAACAATATCTGAATTAATGGGACTGGTGGACTAGTTATATCTTTTGATTACATGTGAAAATAAATACGTAATTATTGACATAAAAGTGTAGCTAAGGCTGGGCGCAGTGGGTCATGCCTATAATCCTAATACTCTAGGAGGCCGAAGTGGGTGGATTGCCCTGAGCTCACAGATTTGAGACCAGGCTGAACAAGAGCGAGACTTTGTCTCTAAAAATAGCTGGGCGTTGTGGTGGGCACCTGTAGTTCCAGCTACTTGGGAGGCTGAGGCAAGAGAATAGCTTGAGCCTAAGAGTTTGAGTTTGCTATGAGCTATGATACCATAGCACTCTAGTAGGACAACAAAGTAAGACTCTGTTTCAAAAAAAAAAAAGGTGCAATCCTTGTCACTTAAACCTATTTTGCATTCCACCAGGGAAACTTGAGGAAATACTGTAAAAGGCCAGAGGAGTTTGGGTTGAAAAGCCAGATGCGGGCAGCACCTATGGCTCAGCCGGTAGGGTGCCGGCCCCATATACTGAAGGTGACAGGTTCAAACTCGGCCTTGGCCGAACTGCAAAACAGAAAAACAGCCGGGCGTTGTGGCGGGCGCCTGTAGTCCCAGCTACTCTGGAGGCTGAGGCAAGAGAATCGCCTAAGCCCAGGAGTTGGAGGTTGCTGTGAGCTGTGTGACGCCACGGCACTCCACCAAGGGCAATAAAGTGAGACTCTGTCTCTACAAAAATAAAAAATAAATAAATAAAAAAGAGAAGCCAGATGCCTAAATCTGCTATTTACAGAATAATATTTCTGGTTGATTGTCATGTCCTCATGAGAAAGTTCCAACTATTTCTTTTAACTTTGTATGCTGACAAAAAATAACAAATGCGTGATTTCCTCTAAAGTTCAAAAAGGTTTTAAGTACTGACTTTAAAAATATTTTAAAAAATATTATCGTGGCTTTGATTAAATGCCTTTTTTGTAAATGAAAATTCAAATAGAGTTTGCTTGCTTGTATGAGTCACTTATCAACTGTTCTTACATTAGTTTTATTTAAAAACAGATTCCATGCATTGAATGACTTCCTAACAACCCCAGACCCCAAGAGAATCCCAAGGGAATTCTCACTTGAATTTTCATTTCATCTTATATCTGGACTGTTTCTTACAGGTAGCCAGCTGCCAACCAACACGCCACTGCCAGGTCAACAGTCATTAGTATTTCAGTTCCATGCTCAAAAACTTATACTTACTCCCTTATGCTGGTACTAAAATGTCTTCTCAACACTTTATCTACTTCCATTTCAGGCATCTCTTCACCTTAGTAATACTGAGCTGCTTATTTTCTAGATACTGGGCATTTCATGCTTTTCCTTATGTTCTTTGACTCAAGTTTCGAAACCGAGAAGTGGCCTGTGTTTCACTCCCTATGTCATAATTCTGCACATTCTTTTTTTTTTTTAATTTCAGATTAATATGAGGGTACAAATAATTAGGTTACATTGTTTGCATTAACTATCACAAACCTCATCTTATTCCCTTAAAACATTGTTTCACCTCCCCAAATTCCATTTCACTTTCTATCTCCTTTACGGCTTGTATTGCAAACTTGCTTTGTAGTTGCCTGTGTGACTACATCTATGTAGATGCTTGGTCTTCTTCAATGGCATTCAAGGCCTTTTGGGAAAAGGTCTCCATGTATTTTAATTTCTTCTAGAAATGTCTAGTCTGTTTGGCATTAGTAGCATTCAGTAAATATTCTTTAACAAATGAGTGAATATTTGTGAATCCACACTGTGTATGAATGTGTGTGTGTGTATTAGAAGAGTGCCTGAGGTCTAGGAACCACTAGATATAGAGCAACACCTTCCAAATACACAGAAATTAAATCAGCTTTGTGTGAGTGAGCTAGGTCTTATGGCAGCCTTTGGGACTTGGAAAGTTCCAACTACAGAGAGGATTAAAGCAAAGGCCATAGCACTTTGGAGCAGTTCTGGAGTCTCAGACCTGCCTACAGCCATTGTCCTCACAGTGGAGTCCCTGGAACAGCAGTATCAGCATCTCCTGGAACTAGTTAGAAATGCAAATTCTTGGGCCCCATCCCAGACCTAGTACTTCTGAAAATGTGGCAGTGGAGCCCAGGAATTTGTGTTTTAACCCTCCCTCCCCGTGGTTCCGAGGTACTCACAAATGTGAGGAGCGCTGGCTTAGAAAAAGTTTCAGGGGAGCTTCTGTTCAGTCTTGATATTTCTCAGCCAAATACCGCTTTTATAATTACAGAGTGATCGAGGGTAGATTCTGTCAGAGTGGGGGATCCCAGCATGCAATAATGCTTGCTCAATTTCAGTGCATGAATCAACGGATGACAAATTAAGAGCCTAATTTGACCTTCCATCCTCATTTGGTTCATTGTGAAAAACTGCTCCTCATAATAGCTTGACAAGTGAACGGTGACATATGCATCTGAGCAAAGCATGCTGATGCTGAGAGTTGATGTGAGAAATAGCAGGGGCTGTCCACTTCCTGTCAGATGGCTGGTGAAGATCATGTGGGACTAATGTCCTGTGCAAAAGTCTTTGACTCTGAGTTGCCTGGATGTCCCCTGTTTCTGATCCTTCCTGTTTCTCAAGCACAATGACACCCTCGTGCTTGGTCACACCATCCTGATGCCCAAGATGTATTTTTCTTTTCTCGCATGCTGGCAATACTTTGATTTTGTGCCAGTGACCACTCTTCTCCCATGTGAATCACATCTGTTTTGTCAAAGCAAATTATGGTGGCTCCATTCTCTCAAAATTTGGCTCCTAGAAGACCAGACAGGTAACTCACTTTTATCCACTAAATTGTGAAAATTAGTGTGCTGGTGGGTTTCTGTAAAATCCATTTTTTAGTAAGGGATGCATAGGGGGAAAGTGACCCTGCCTTTGGACATTGGCGTGGGAGGATATGGTGCCTGGAGCTGAGACAGCTGTCTTGGCACCACAAAGCCATCTTAGCCAGTACACTGAGCATATCAGAGTCAAGAGAGCCATTGAATTAAACATCCCTGGGGCTGCTGTTACTACTGCTGTTACCGAATCCTCTTCACCCTAGAACTTAAGTATTTATTATTTCTATTCCTTATGAAAATTAAAAAGAACTGATGGGATTATAGCTCTATATTTCTTCCAGTCCTAACCATTGATAATTCTTTGCTCAAAGCATCTGTGTGTGGGGTTTCTAGACAAGCCAAGATTTAGAAGGAATGGGATCTGGAAGGCAGTGAGAGTATTGCTGGAATTAGGGTTGTTTGTCTGAGGTCAAGGAGGTAGCATCATGGTAAAGCAGTGGGGTCAGTAGCAGCATGAATTCCTCAAGGGGAACCAAAGTCTCATGTTCTAGGACACAGCAAAAACCAGAACTCTATGGGAAAATCCAGATCTTGAAGATAATAGCTAGGAACCAGGTACAAGACAACTCAGAAAAATTGTGATGTATTTAACCTCTCAAGGTACCAAAAATGAATGATATATCAGCTTGTGTCCTAAAGGGCCGACAGTCTCCTTGGGGGCATTACTGGGATCAAGAATCCTTTGGTTATCCAGATTTACTGAACTTCCTCCCCGGCCGTCCTTCCTGTGCATTCTTCTGCCAGGCCTGCTATGTTTCAGGCTGTCTGCTAACCTTCAGCAACTGCTTTTCTTTCTTCTCTAGTTTCCTGAATAGTTACCACATCTACTTATTTCAGTTCTTGGTTTTACTGCATAGTAGAGCAATTCCTAAATTTTTTGAATATCTTGAGCCTTGGAAAACATTTAAATTAGCCACAAAATAACTGGAAAAGAATGTTTACATTGGTTTCCAGCATTTTTGAGTCAACATTGCCATCTAGTGGTAAAGTAATCCTTAAAACGGTGTGACCTGAAACGTTTTAATTGTGATTGGATATTTGATGTCGTGGATCTTCGAGTGGTAAAATTCTGAGCAAGAAGAAACCTCAGTGATGGTTCAATTTAAATATATTATTTTGAATATGAGGAAGATGGGAGATAGGGAAAGTCATATGATAATCAGTTATTAATTTAGACCCACAAAATTAATTATTAGGCTAATGGCCTCTGGTTCCTGATTCAGACTATCACCTCTCCCTGCCTGTTAAATTCCTAATTATTTGTTCTTAAGATTTTGATTGATCACTCACTTTTTCTCCCTTAAGTTAAAAAAAAATCTTTACCCAATTTAGCCATTTCCTGGTGGTAATTATAAAACAAAACAAAAACAGACCACAAAAATAGGTTTCAAATGAACCAAAGTTATATATTACTTTTCCTCTCTTTGTTATTGTTTTGCCTCTTTTTTTCCAAATCTTTCTAAATGACTTGTCAATATACAAATGTTTGTTCCTTTCTTTTGTATGTTTCAATACAGTAAAAATACTCTGTTAGATTCTGTGCTATATAGCAAGTATGTACACAGTTTGGGGCAGGTCTAGGGTAGAGCCAGAGATTCTGAATTTGCATCAGGCTTCCCAAAGATGCCAGAAATGCCCCTGGGGGATCACAGTTTAAATTTTAAGGATTTGTAGAACCAAGACTACACTCTTCATAACCCCAAAATCTTTCTTTAGAATGGATTGAAAAAAACTGTTTCATTGGGTGAATGAGAAGCACAAGGGGAAATTGTTCGCCTTTAGCAGCATCTCAGTTGAAATGGCTAATTCTTTTTCTGGCTGCCATGAAGGTCACATGTTTCATGTGAAACTGCTGTGCCTTGCACGGATTAACGAGACAAGGTCAAGGAATTTCCCTGCACTCAGTGAAGACCACTGACCCTCTCCGGGGATTCTGTGGTAACTATATCTGGTAAATGTCCTTCCAGCAGTGATCCTAAGCTAGCCTGCTGTATTAAAGTTCCAAATTTGGTCAGACCTTGGGAGCACC
Source organism: Perodicticus potto (assembly GCA_963574655.1). Lineage (NCBI taxonomy): Eukaryota > Metazoa > Chordata > Mammalia > Primates > Lorisidae > Perodicticus > Perodicticus potto. The sequence continues at coordinate 78,061 of CAUYRH010040536.1, forward strand.
TGGGAAGCTTAAAAAACATCCTGACGTGTGGGTCCTAGTCTGGGTACCAGAGATTTAAAAACTCCCCAGCTTATTCTAATGTGCAGGAATCTTGGGAACCACTGTAAACCTACAGGCACAAAACAGGCCTAAAGATGCCAACTTGTCCCTCCCGCCTCACCTCTCTTCTCATCACCAGTTTAGTCTGAAACAAAGAGTTGGTGAATTCTGCAGGGGAGGGGATTCACCTCCAAGCTTCTCTGGCAAGTAATGGCTAATAAAGGCTAGTAATCATTCTCTTAGGCCCCTCCTCCCCATTTATCCCCAACAGGATGAGCAAGCTTTCTGGAGCAAGTCCAGGCCCTTCCCGAAGTTCCCAGGGCTTGGTGAACTTCACATTACATTTTAATGTCACACCCACCTTCTCTCCTCTAGGCCAGCTGAGGTCATGTGATAAGGCTGTTGCATTCCGTGGAAAGAGTTTTGACTTTTCTAAGGACAAGCACTGGATGAGTTTGACCTCCTGGGAGTTATGAATCAGATGGTCTGAATGTCTTTGTTAGGCTTGTGGGATCAGACATGTTAGCCAGGTTTTTCCTTCAGAACTTTTGAGATGGGAGCCTGGAAACTCTGGCCTAGAACTCCTAGGACTTTTGACTTTGAAAATAACTTCATTAGGATTAATTTTTAAGGCTATTTCTGTCACTTTGTGTGTATGTTTATGTGTATATACATACACACATACATGTATTTCATTTTATTTTATTTTATTTAATTTCTTTATGGTTGGGGAATCATTGAGGGTACTAAGAACCAGGTTACATTGCTGGCATTTGTTAGGTAGGCCCTCTTATAATCCTGTCCTGCCCCTAAGAGGTGTGCCATAAACAGTAATCCTGCATCCCCCTCCATCCTTCCCGCTTTTCACTCCCACATTCCCCCACTCCCACCATGTACTAGCATCAGTTGTCCTCATATGAGAATTGAGTACATTGGATTCTTGCTTCTCCATTCTTGCGATGCTTTACTAAGAAGAATGTGTTTCAACTCTATTCAGGTTAATACAAAAGATGTACAGTCACTATCTTTTTAGTGGCTGAATAATATTCCACAGTGTACATATACCACAACTTGTTAATCCATTTCTGGGTTGATGGGCATTTAGGTTGTTTCCAAATTTTGGCAATTATAAGTTGAGCTGCAATAAATAGTCTAGTGCAAATGTTTTCATGATAAAATGACTTTTTTCCTTCTGGATAGAAGCCCAGTAATGGGATTGCAGGATCAAATGGGAGGTCTAGTTTGAGTTCTTGAGGATTCTCCATACTTCCTTCCAAAGACATTGTATTAGTTTGCTGTCCCACCAGCAGTATAAAAGTGTTCCCTTCTCTCCACATCCATGCCAGCATCTGCAGCTTTGAGACTTTGTGACGTGGGCCATTCTCACTGAGGTTAGGTGATATCTCAGCGTAGTTTTGATTTACATTTCTCTGATAATTAGTGACGATGAACATTTTTTCATATATTTGTTAGCCATTCGTCTGTTTTGTTTAGAGAAGTTTCTGTTCATCTCACTTGCTCATTGATATAGTGGATTGTTGGCTCTTTTTTAGTTGCTTAATTTGAGTTCTCTGTAGATCCCACTTATCAAGCTTTTTGTCTGATTGGTAATATGCAAATATCTTTTCCCATCCTCATGGTTGTCTCTTTGCTTTGGTTGTTGTCTCCTTAGTTGTACAGAAGCTATTCAATTTAATTAAGTCTCATTTGTTTATTTTTGTTGTTGTTGCATTGCCACTGGAGTCTTCTTCATAAAGTTTTCCCCTAGGCCGATACTTTCAAGTGTTTTCCTCAAGCATGTACATGTACTTTAAAGACAGCAATCTGCAAGCTAGAAACTGTAAAAACCTGGGGAGGCCGGCTCCAGAGTTCACGCTCGCAGCACTTAAGTCTCATTGCCTTTCTGTAGCAGCAGAAACAATTTTGTGCTCTGTTTTAAAAAATGTCTTTAGAATAATTATAGAATTACATGTAGATGATATAGAAAGCAGCTTTATTATTTTAAGAATTACCCTTTATGTTTCACTATCAGCAATTGTTACTCCCTCAGGAAAAGAAAGATTTCTTTGGGTTTGGAAAGAGGGGTAGAGAAGAAGAGAAAATTTCTGTGGATCCCATATCAATGCAAAAATGACCTAATAGTAATCTGGGGATGTGGGAAAATCTGTGGATGAAAAACCAGTAACCAAAGGGCTCTTTCTCTCCTTAAAATATCTTGGAACTGTATAGGATCCTGGAACCATGCCACAAACTCATGTTGGCATAGGTGGGCAGGGAACTCCAATGACAGAATTAAATTTTCTACCTGTTATGGCCTAGGAAGCTTATAATGAAATTATGCTATTTATGGAAAATATATAATGGCGAATTTCTTACACAAATAGTTGAATTTATGGAGTGATTTTTATACCCTATCACATCCTTTAGAGAGTTGTTTATGTCTGGGTATGTCCATTTTGTGATAAATTAGTCTTTCCAAAAAGATTGAGGGAAAATTGTAATAAAATCTGGCTTTGTCCCAAATGCGGCATAGCCATCCTTGGAGAGCAACTAATATATGACTTCTAGCATTAGAATAAGAGGGTTATAAATACATGATTGCAAGCAAAAATACCAAGTGAGTATAATCAGAATTGTTGAAGGGACCCAATTTAAAACATTTTTTTCCTGTTATTTGATAATCTCTTAAATCCAAGATTGCAAAAGGCTTTTGGTAAGTATTGGATCTCACTTAAAATCAAAATTCTTTTTTGGTTCTGGTTGTCTATGGCCTCCAGTAAAATGTTGTTAGTGTTCACTTTAGCATAAGCATCTCTTGGTATACCCTTGTATCCTGCGGTTACTACTTAAATGGTGGTTGTGCCTCTGAGCAAGGCACTAAACCATATTTGAAGCGTAAGTCAGAAAGCTGGTGGGTCTGAGATTTTGACTATGGATTATTGAGTCAGAGTTTTCATGTTATAATTTCAGCCTGGTTATTTACCCTCTTTTTATCAAGTGTCTCTTTCTCACTACAATTGCAGCCACATCCCCGAAGATCTTTCATGTAGATAGTTGGAGAGTCTATCTCATGTTTTATTTTGTGAGCATACTTTTGAGCATTGCATTCCATGTGTGCTGCATTTATTTATTCAACAAATAGACGAGTGTTTAAAATGTTCAACAAGCTTTTATTAAATGCTATGGTGGGTCAGCTACAGATGATGTAAAGATGAATAATACAGAGTTCCCGACTTCCTAGATTTACAGAGTGTGGCGGCAGCAGGTAAACTGGCAACGCTGATTAAGGAGTGAGGCAGACACCATTGGTTTCCTGCTCAGCAGCCACAGTTTCTGTCTTCCTGGTAACTTGCCTATGACTTAACAAAAGAAGAAGAGGAGGAGGGAGGAGGGGAGAAGGAGGAAGGAGAAGAAGAGGAAGAGGAAGAAGAAGAGCAATATGCTCAAAGGAAGTGGGCTTCATTTAGGGGATAGGTCATCATTGATTTAAGCCAGTTTTGTAATCCTTTTTTCCCCTTTGCTATGATTGGTTGTAATGGCTGCATGACCCTGTTCTCAGCCAATGAGAAAAAAGGTAGAATATTCTGGGGAAATACCTGGAAAGGATTTCGTTTTTAATCAAACATGAGAAGCAAGTAGGCAGAATGCCTCTCTTCTCTTCCTGACTTTGAGTGTGGTTGTTGAGGTGATGGTAATTGGAGCTTGAGGGGCAATATTGCTGACTCACTGAGGATGACTGGTGGACAGATAAAAGGAGATATGTCCTTGATAACACTCTAGAACAACTAGACCAGCCACACCACCAACTGTCTCCAGAATTCTTGTTCTGTGAGGTAATAGTAATAATTATTGTTGGAGGCATTTTTAGTCACTTATTCAACTACTGGCACTTGAAAAAATTCTAATTGATAGGAATGTCAATAAAGTTAGGTGAAAATCCTTAAGGAAGCACAAAGTACAGGGAAGTAATTTGGCCAGGGAAATCAGAGAAGTTCTCCTAGTGAGGTATAGACACTATGAGCTGTATTTTGAGGAACACATAGAAATTCACTAGGTAGGAAGGGCAGGGCAGGGCATATTGGAAGGGTAGATGGAGTGGCACAGAGGCATGAGCGCTACAGCCTCTCCATGGTTTTAGGCACCTGGAGTATTTTAGATGCTCAGTAGAATAGATTCATGACATTAGTGGATTTAACATCCACTTACAAGTGATTTTTAAAGGTTTTAAATTAAGCATAGTCTGAAATTTAAATTAACTGCTCATTTTGAATCCGTGCCTCAGTGGCACTGGGTCTCGGCAGTGGAATGACTGGATGACAATGAACAAGTGACTGCCGAGCACATCACGCAGTTTCCAAGTTCTGGCTTTGTTTTTTGTTCATAACTTGGTAACTTTCATGAAGCATCAGAAATATGTTCTTTTTAGTTAGTCCAGGTCATCTGAGAAGCAGATGACAAGGCAAGGTTGAACATGTATAGACTTTATTAGGGGAACCACCCTGTGAGAGGAAATGGAGAGAGGGCAGGGTGAGGCCACTGGGATACAACTGTAACATGGGGACAAGGAAAGCCAGAGGGAAGTTTGGGTGGAGGTGTGCTAGTCCCCTTGCCATCTGCGGGAGGTTCGGAAAGACCGGGGAGGGAGGGTCCTCGAGCCAAAGTTGCTGTGGGAGAAGGACCCTGTCCCCCAGTGACAAGCCTGCCTCACTGAAAGCCGCCAGCGGAAACCACAGCCTCTGCCGAGAAGGCACGGGTCTCAGAGCACAGCCACTGGGGCCACTGTCGATTATTCTTTGTGCAGTCGGAGGTTTGCAAGGATTTTCTCAATTTCTTTTCAAAAAATTGTCTAGGAAGGAAAACTACTGAGACTGTGATGGAAGTAAAAAAGAAAATCAAAACATTTTATACACTTCATAGGTAAAGTTCTTAACCTTTTTGGGGTAGTGGAGTACATCTAGCACTTGATTTCAGCTGTGGACTTCAGGAGAATCCTTGGCCTCATCTTAGCTTCCTAGATCCCCAACTTCCCCACAGCTGGGCTCCCAATTCTGCCACTGTAGGCCCTCCATAACTCTCCCCGCTGATGGGAGGACCCCCCGCCGGTTGCCATTGATGTCTTACATGGACTCAGGTGCATTAGCTGCCAGCATCTCCCACCTGAAAGATGGCTTGGCTAAGCCCACACAGGTCTTACCTGCCACTTCACCTCCCAGTCTTGGAATTACCTCTGAATTCTTCCTAAGTACTAGTTCTTAAAATACCTGATAAAGGTGATGACTTCTGTGTTGAGATATTCACCATTGCCTTCCCCACTTGGTCAGTCGTCTGTCTCTGTCTTCCTTATTGCATTGTCTGAAATCACATTGGCAACCTGGCCTGTGGTCTTGCTTTCCCCTTAGTAGTTAAGAGCATGTAGCTTCTGTGTGCGTTCCTCTCAACAATGTGCTCCAGAATCATAAAGATCAAACACATGCACGCGCACACACACTGTAACACATGCAGCAGTAAAAGTACACGTTGTCTATTCTCATTATGCATGGTAGTTACCCGCGTATGCTCTAAAAAGTTGCTGCCAACACTGAATCGGTGAATATACAACCTTTGCTCTTAGGGAAAATATGAACATATATACACATCCCTCACATAGATGGTAATCTTAAATCCTAAAACCAACACCTCATACTGCATCCTATTTTCTTTATTTTTTCAAAAGAAAAAATGAGATTCAGAGTGTTAAATGATGTGGGGAAGCTGCCCCACCACAAGGTGCCAGCACTACCGTTCAGACCAGGTCCAAGCAGCAGCGTAGCGCTGGAGCTCCTAGCCTGGCCTTGATCAGCCCCTGCTGTCTCCACATTCTGCTTGACTGAAGCCAGAGACATAGCCTCAGCCCCTTCTGTCTTCCTGGGAAATGTTATAAATCAGGGCGTAGCTGTAGCCACACCCACCACAGAGAGGGGAGACACAAAGGTGTGACCTAAATGAGGAAAGAGTGGGTATTTCCTTATTCCAGTAAATAGTGTAGTGTCACTTTGCTAAGCACAACACCCAAGAACACACTCTGTTCTCTCCTTCTTTCAAGTGGAAATTGGTCCTTAGTGCACAAACCAGTTGCCTGCCAGGAACACTAAGAGCTCTGCCTCTCCAAATAAATTCCAGGCATTGACCCTGCTTGAAAGGATCTATGTAAAAATAATTTCCTTTTAAGAATTAAATAGCTCCCATTAAATGGCCTTGGTGCCCATTGCTCAGTGTTTAGGGCTCTGGCCATATGCACTGGGGCTGATAGGTTTGAACCTGGCCAGGGCTGCTAAACAACGATGAGAATAACAAAAAAATAGCTGGGTGTTGTGGTGGGTGCCTGCAGTCCCAGCTACTAAGAAGGCTGAGGCAAGAGAATCGCTTAAGCCCAAGATTTTGAGGTTGCTGTGAGCTGTGAGACCACAGCACTCTACTGAGGGTGACATAGTGAGACTGTCTAAATAAATAAATAAATAAATAACTCCCTGGCCCCAGCAACTGTAATTATTTTTCAATTGTACATATATTTTCATTTACTACGTGTGCTACCATCAGCAGAACCTTTAGGAAGATTTAGCATTTTTAAAAAGAAAGTCAGTCTCATATCTAAACAAATCTTTCATGCACTCAATCTGCTAGTGCATAAATAAAGTAAAGATAGATGACTGTGTCATGGAGAATTGAGTATCCATTTGAGTCATTTAACTGGTTTATGTTAGTAGGTAAAGCCATCCGGAGTGTGGTTGTCTCTACGAGAGCTATGAATACTGGTATTTCTCTCTTATATCTTCAAGATTTAATTTCTATTGACTTCAAAGGGAAAAAGACAGCAGATGTATCAAGTTTTTGTTTTGAGCAGGACCTCCAAGGTTGTCTACCTTTTTATAGAAAGTATTAAAGCTCTTCTGTTTCCTTGCTTATTCAGGAGCAGCTATCATCCTAAGAGTGAATACAGATTTCTCAAAGTTTCACACTTTAAGTTAGGAATAGAATATCTAAAATACAATATCCTGTGCCCTTCCTCTATAACTTTTTGTAACTAGGTAACTCAGAAAACTTGAGTTGAAATTATATGAAGTAAAGTGCATTCTGGTCATTGAACAAGTCATTCTTCTTTTCCATTCTTGAAATCTCAGCTCTGGGCAGGGTGGGATTCTTTCACTACTTGACTCCCCAGAATTCCTGACTCCACACACTACCGGCCCCCCAGATCCAGATCACGATGTGAGAAAAAGTTATTTATTAGTTACTTCCCACAACATAATCTTCTGGCTTGGACCAGTTTAGTCTTGCTAGTTCTTTCTTTTCTTGGTGGTCTGTAAGCTTTACTGTAAGGATTCAAAAATATTTTCTGTTTGCCAATCTCAGTAAGATAAAAGGGGAAATTCTTATCACCATTTACATCTGTTTAGAACTTAGACAACTTATAGAAAAAAAGGTTTTTATTTCTCCAGGTGCTATAGTTTGTCCCCCCAAATCTCATGCTGGTATTTGATCCCCAGTGTTGAAGGTGGTGCCTCATGGAAGTTGTTTAGTTCATAGGGTCAGACAGCTCATGAACGGCTTGGGGGCTGGCTCTCAGGAATAAGTGAGTTCTTGCTCTATTAGTTCCCACAGAATTAGTTATTAAAAGGAGCCTCTGCACCTCTCCACTTCCTCCCTCTACATGCGATCTCTGCACATGTCAGCTCCGTTTTGCCTCCTCCATGAGTGGAAGCAGCCTAATGCCCTTATCAGAAGCAGGGCTAGTGCCTTGCTTCTTGTACAGCCTGCAGTACTGTGAACCAAATATACCTCTTTCTTTACAAAGTACCCAGTCTCAGGTGTTCCTTTATGCAAAATTAAATAGAATAAGGCAACATGTCTAATAAAATGTTTTTATTACTATGTGTTCCTCTTTAGTGTCCTCCTTCATGGATCTATGTCCCTTAATAGGGACAAAATTTGCCTACCTGTGCCATGTGATAAGTTTTTCTAATAGTATGAGACTCAGCTGGGATCAGTTCAAGGAAATGGAGAAATATGGTTCTTGTCCTTGGGATGCTTATGTCTGGCTAGTGAGAACACATATGGGATTATTTGCAATGATACAGAAGTGATAAGTGGTTCTGTGATTTAGGTAAGTAGTATTCAACCTGTTCTTTTAGCCACAACATGCATGTAAATGGAAGTTCACAAATGTGACACACAACCGTGGGTATAATCATGATTAAACATGGTTCTTTAGAACGTAGCTATATCCTCATCTTATAAAAGTAATAAAAAAAACAATTTATTAGACATGTTGTCTTAGTCTATTAAATGTTGCATAAAAGAGCTCCTGAGACTGGGTACTTTTCTCTCCTACTCAAGAAAATCTTAGAGTAAGTGAATTAAGCATACTAAAATTTAAAGAATCCTTGAATTTATCTTCATTTAAAAGTGCCAATTGTTCAAAAACTTTCCTACTTATTATTAGCAATGAATTGTACACTTCAGCACTGACTACTGACACATTTTAGAAGTTGAAAGGTGCTGATTTATCTAATAATTACTACTAGGTTCTGTTGGGCCCCCTAAATACACACAAATATAGTTATTGAAGAGCCAACGAGTACTTCTATCTCAGTCAGAGGCAACCTCAAAATCTGAACATATCCTCTTGTGATTATCACCATTGAGGCTCCAAAGCAATGCTACTTCATATATCTTTCCTCATGTCTGAATGCCATGACAATTTGTAGTTTGTATACTGCAGATGGGAGACATTGATACCACTTCACAGCTCAGAAAGGATTTCAGTAGCAGAAGTGCTTAGCTAAGCCAAATGCATTTGCTCAGAAAAGAAGTTTCATTTCTCAGTAGCACCTGGACAGCGGTCTGGCTGTGTGACTTGTTTTTGTCTATTTAAATAATAATAAGATGTGACATATGTCACCTTCAAGTGGACGCATTCAGAGCTATTGCATGGTTCCTCTATTGCTTTCCTCCTTTGCTACAAGGGCAGACTGACTTTCCAGAATAAGAACTATCCTGGAAAGCAGATGTAAAGTCCAACTGAAATCCATTTGCAATAGACACTGATGTAAGCAGGAAGTAAACCTTCATCATTAAACGCTGAAGTTGTGGGTTATTGTTTTGTTTGCCGTTTTTAACCCAGCATAATTTAGCTGATTGATGTATATGGTATAATAAAAATACATCAGTTTTCTTTTTTTTTTTTAATAAATTTTCATTAAGTCATAATTGTGCACATTGGTGCAATCATGGGGCACAATGTGCTGACTTCATATACAATCTGAAATATTTTCATTGAACACTTTAACATAGCCTTCATGGCCTTTTAATCACTATATGAAGACATTTATATTCTACATTTAGTAATTTTCACTTGTACCCGTCTAAGATGCACCATAATTGTGATCCTCATCTTTGACTTTTAAGTGTCCCTGAACTTGTTAACTTTCCATGTATGTAACAGATAAAATTCAGAGTCTCTGTTTAGCTGAAAACAAAAACAAACTTCTTTTCAGACCAAGATGCAACGTCCTACTTAATAAAGAATGATCTTGGACAAAGTCATTAATTTCTATAAGTTAAAAAGTTTATTGAGAGAGCTAAATTAGGTGTAAATGTAAAGTGTTTAAAATATATGGTAAGTGCTCAATACATATTAGTGCTGATAATAATAACATTAATAATAGTCTTACTGTCATTGTTGAAGGAGTTTTGGGAAATGCTCATTTTAATACTGAACAAATAGGAAAGATTAGTGATTTCTCTATGTTTTTGAAGTGTCACTTAATATATCTAATTAAGACCTATAAAAATAAAAGGTATATATTTTTAAAAGATTCATAGCCACACATTTGTTCAAATCTCTTGACAAATTAGAAGAAAATAGGATAAAGTTCTCTATGCTAGTTATTCATTTTTATGGAGAGGTAAATAGGTGATATGTTAGAAAGAGTGCTTATTTCTAAAGTCTTTAGTATTCATAATAGTTGTATTAACTTTTTACCCACATCATAGCTTCCTTCATGTGAATACAAGAACTTCTGCTGGCAAATTTTGGGAAGATTAACTTTCTTGTAAAATATGGAAGCTTGGGTAAACTTTTGTTGTTTTACATATTTGGTTTTTGCTGATAGATTTCAGCAGCACAGCATGGCTTTTTTTCAGGTGAAGATGCTGAGCTGAAGCCTCTAAGAACCACAGCAAAAAGATTGGATCTCCCTTCTGTACCCTGTTTTATAATCTACTTTGAGGGGAGAAACTGTTTTCAACTATTTAAAAACTTTTATATTAGGAAAAGAGAAAGACATTTATGAAATGCTTAAAACCAAGTAAACTTCTTGAGGGACTTGGGTCAGTTCCTAAAGTTGATGAGGTATAGCTTATTAGAAGAGAAAGGCTCACAAAAAACCTTGAGGGTCCAGAGGCTGTAACCTTGCTGTGGACATTCTTCTTGTTGTTCATTAGGAGACCTACTTCAGTAATAGGGTGTTTACTAAATGCTTTTAAAAATGCTCTTTTAATTTATTATTAAAACAATATTCATAGCAGAAGCAATCTTTGATGCTAAAACGTATTTCAAGAATAAATAATTATCAAAATGCTGTTCTTTTATAACATCTATTATACACACACAAACACACACGCTCTCTACCTGGAGTGTCAGAACCAGGTTATTCTGGCTCACAAAACTACTGTTAAATTTTCAGGAGTTTGGCAAGGTACTTAATGTCAGACCAGTGGCTTGTAATTTGTTATAATGGCGGTATTTACACCATAGACATTGGCAAATGCTGCAAATCAGAGCCTTTTTTCCTCTAGAGAGCCAGTTGTTACACACTTAAAAGCTCACCTGTACCTGCAAGTATTTCTTTAAATAAAATAAAGGCCTAATATCTCTGAAAGATGGTTTTTGAATGAAAGTTTATATGGGGGGGGAAAAAAAAACTAATTGTGTTTTTTTCCCCCCTGTGTTTTCAGGGATACGAAAAGACCGAAGAGGAGGGAGAATGTTGAAACACAAACGCCAAAGAGATGATGGGGAAGGCAGGAATGAAGCAGGGCCCTCTGGAGACATGAGGGGTGCTAATCTTTGGCCAAGCCCTCTCTTGATAAAGCACACAAAGAAGAACAGCCCGGCCTTGTCCCTGACAGCTGAACAGATGGTCAGTGCCTTGTTGGAGGCTGAGCCCCCCATACTCTATTCTGAGTATGATCCTACAAGACCTTTAAGTGAGGCCTCCATCATGGGCTTGCTGACTAACCTGGCAGACAGGGAGCTGGTTCACATGATCAATTGGGCAAAGAGGGTGCCAGGTAAGAATACTAAGTTCAACTTTTATTTTAAGAGTCAAAAACTATTTACAAACTGGTTGCGATGTCATGGGAGAGATAGTGGGGGTAGGAAAGAGAAGAAACACTAGCTCATTATCTAATTGGTTTCAAGGTTACATCAGAAATTGTTCATTTTCAGTATCAGTACACTGTAATTCTCCTGCAGATTTCAAAAATAGTGTCTTAAAATCAAATTGTAGAAGACTAAAATTCTTAAATTGATGTGTTTATTTTTAACCCACCTTGTTCACCAAAAATATTTGAGGTGGATGCTACATGATAAAAGTATTTAATATTAAATGTTCACAAGAGCAGAAGCTTTTAACACTAAAACAATCTACAAAAGTTTTTAATATCAAAGACTTTTGTTCAAAATGTCTCAATTATTAAGGACTAATTTTATTTTAAAAATTGTTTTAAGAAATCTTTATGGATTAAAAAGATAGTAATAGGTTTATTTATTCAATTCTTGTTATTTATCCAACCAGGTTTATACTTAGTATTTTAGGAGAAAGGGAACTACAATAGAAAAATAAATTGGGGATACAATGGCTGAAGTGACACTTTGGTTCTTCAGTAGATTCTCTCAGCAAAGCTTGACTGTTACTCTTGTTGTTCAGGGAGAAGAACTCTAGATATTATGGAAAAAAGACTAGAAAATGACCTCCTCCCTGACTCAGTTTATCCATTCAAGAGCTAATGTAGATAAACCAAGGCAAGAACAAATTAATTTTTTTTCTGGGCTTATAGATAAAATGAATGTTGGATTTAGATAGTGATTTTTGCTTTTGGTTTCTTTTAATATATAAAAATAATTATTGCCTATGAAGTGTGGAATGTTTTTTATGAAACAAAAAAGCATAGAGTCTTTCACTTGCATTTCAAAGTTCACTGATATGTCATAGGCCAAGTGAACATGTTTGGCCTTGGAGACTCTTACCTATATTTGCTTATATCAGTCTATAAACATGCAGTCCTTTGGATAAGGAGCTAATGGTACTGTGGCCCACACTTGTTAGAGGTTGTCTACTTAGGTGTTTGGGTGGTAGAATTAGGTTTCATGGAAGGATGAGAGTAGGCAAACTTAGGATTTCAGGGTCTGTCCAACTGGCCAACAAAAGCCCGTGGCCATCTTTTGAATTAAGAATCTGATAGAGTGCTCACATTTTGGCATTCTAATGTGAAACAGATACATTATAAATCAATACTGCAATCCAAATGTAATGTGGCTGTAGGTTTTTTCTTTATCTTTATATTTGTTATTGCCTTATTTTTATGTTTTAGGAAAAGAGGAGCAAACATTAGAAAAGGTATAGTCAAATCCCTGAGAGCCATCTCTTTGTTGCTTTTAAATTTAATTGTCCTTATAAGCATGTATTTTCTTTCATTTAATCTTGGTAATGTTAGTTTCAGAGCATTGCTGAACTCAAGTGTGTATTTTTCATACTTATCAGTAGATTCTCATCATGACATTTTTATAATTATAAAATTTTGAAGAGCATTTGAAACAACTGGAATTAAGCTCAGATGTATTACCATTGGATGAAAAATTCATGGCAATAATTTTCTAAATTTAGGATTAAAATGGAGAAACCAAAGGAAGGAAAATATTGTCCCCATGCTTAGCTTTTTTTGTTAAAACAGAGCTAACCAAATTTTTGGTAATGAGATGTGCAGAAAAACTATTCTATTTATTTATTATGTTAGGTTTAAAAGATCTGTATGATTTTGAAATTCTTGGGCCAAACTCTATCATGTTACTTGATCATTTTTTTAGGAAAAGAATTATAAAGCCAAAGAATGAAATGGTGTCAGTGTCTCTGTGTGTGTGTGTGCACCACTGGAATGGAATACAGCTGTTGTATTCCAAGTCTACTTGCCTGACCAAGCAGAATAAAAATAATCATTGCTTTAAAAAGATGAAGAATGAGGGAAGAAAAAAGTCTTCTGGAAAAACTCTGAAGATGGTTGTCAAGCTTTTCAGGAAAATTGGCAAAGCTATATTTTGAAAAGCGTTTAATATCATTCAGATATCCAAATCCATCTGTCATTTAAAAAATAGCCCATACTGAAAATCTCATTTAGACAATGTTGCATTTATGTGGTTACAGTTCGAGAATAATAATAATAGTAATTTAAAAAGAGGAAATAGATAACATCATTAGTAAGAAGAATAGTAAGGAAGCCAGTTCTAGAAGCACATGGAAATAGTCATGTGAGAATAAAACCTTGTGTGGGACATATGGATAATCCTCAGGACGGTTATCAATATAATAAATTGTGAATTGACTTAATTTTGTATGATGAATTTTAACAAAAATAATCAACATTTGGGTCATTTTAGCAGCTCAAAGTTTTTTTTTATAATAGAATATTGTCATACTTTTCAAAGGTTTGTGATAAGTTGAATTTTCCTTTCTCTTAACATCTGGGGCATATTTTTTGATTTGGCATAGCTCTCTATTCAGAATTTAGACAAGAAGAATGTTAGGATGAAATGCGGCATTCAAGTGTGTTAGTCAAGTTCTAATTTGTAAAGTACTTATAGTAGATCTGGCTAAAGATGACATCAATAAATTAATTTGTTCTCTTTGCAATTTAAAAACAATAGCAGCGGCAAGAATGATAAAACCTACCAATTCTGCTCTAACAAGGGATGGGTTTTAATAACATATGGTGTCTGTGTGCTTTTTGATATCTTGCTATAGAAAAAGGCTTTTTTTTTAATTGCTTGCTCTGAAATTTGTTAGTCCGTAGTGGACATTTTATCGTGTATCTATGGGTAAAGATTTAGTTTTAAAATAATCAGATTATTAAATCTTAATTTATTATTATCCTACACATGGCAAAGTGGGTCAATACATATAATATCATTTGGCTGAAGGTCAGAGAAGGGGAAATATAACTGCAAAAGCTGCTGTACTTTTGATTTCTGCATCACACTCAGTTGCGTCTTTGCATGGTTGATTCTTAGTTTTCGTGTTAATGAAGCACATCTGATTTTTTCCCAGAAGCTTGAACTGTGCCACCAAATTATCATTCTGATTTCTTATAAATTAAGTCCTTTCCAAGATACACCATCATTTTACATCAAATTTGTGCTCTAGTTCTATCTATGTAATGAGTGTTTTGATCGCTATCTAGCCCTGGGATTTTTATTGCCTTTTGAACACTGTAACTAGAAGTGTGACAGTCTCCTGGACCACGGGATCCAGACTTGGGAGGGTGCATTGAAGGTGCAGGCCCAGGAAGGGAAGACAGGAAAGGTGGCACGTGACACCCTAACCACTTCCTTATTCTTTCAGTGGCAAATTCATGGCCTTTCTCCTTCTCCTTTCCTGCTATGTCCTTCTAGACTCATCACTAAAGGATGCCCTCTTTTTTCTGAGGCCTGAGTCTCCTTGCTCATATTTGGGCCCAGAGGTAGAGGATCCACTTTTTCTGGACATGCCTCCCTCTAGCCCCAAGCTCAGGTTTCTCAGAAGCTTCTAGACAGCCTTCCTTTTGTAAGGGGTGAGAAACACCCTGGGGAGTGGGCAGATGTGGGTGCCAAGGATGTTGATAGGCATCAGTTGTCTATAGGCAAGTGAGTTTCACTTAGCGAGCGTCGCTGGAAACTTAAAGTGGATAGGGACTAGGGGACAGGCGAGGGCACAATACATGAATCTGAGAATTGGCAGCACCCTCACATTCGATTCTGGACGTTTCCTGAAGATTCCAGGGCATTTGGCAGGGCTCCCCAGTGCTCTGCTTCCTTACCCGTATCCGAGCCAGCGGACCCTGCTCTCAGGTGTTCCAGCCTGCCTTGGCACGGCACAGGGGTGAAAGATGACATGACTCTATGGGTACATCCTGTGGAGGTGACAGACGTACATGTTCAAGGGCAAGATTTGCAGTTTAGATTTCACAACTGTGGTGTGATGAAGACCCTGGGACTGGGCTGGAACCGTCTTGCCTGCCTGACTGTCCACTGCTCCTGGGGATGCTCTGAGTGGAACCCAAGAAAACAGCTGCTTACTTGACTTTTCCTTCACATGAAATTTTGACTGATGCTTGTTGACCCGGATATTTAATAAGCCTTTAAAAATCTTTTCTTTTTTTTTCATTTTGAGAGTATTTGAGAAAAATGCCTCATCTGGGCCTGTTTGCTCCTCAGAGTTCTATGTCAGTGCGTCTGGGTCAGATGCACTGCATCTGTTTACCCTGCACACAGCAGACTCGAGGTGCTGAGTGTCCCCAGGCCGCCCCGTGGGGCAGCGTTAGCCTGTGGCTCTGCTACTTCCAGTGGGGTTTGGAGAATGTCATTTTCTTATCGATAGCTTGTGTGCCAGAAAGACGCATTACTGTTCAAGAGTGATATGAAGCGTGTTATCCCCTCAAAAAGAAAGTTAAATTCCTAACCCCCAGTATCTCAGAATGTAATCTTATTTGGATGTAGGGTCTTTAAACAGGGAATCAGGTTCAAATGACATCATTAGCACAAGCCTTGGTCCAGTAAGGACCGGAGTTCTTGTTAGAGGAAATTTTGACACAGAACTAGATGCATATAGAGAGATAATGACGCAAAAACACGGGGAGAAGACAGTCATGCAACTGGAGTGATGACCCCACAAGCCAAGGACGCCAAGGTTTGCCAGTTGACACTGGAAGTCGGGTGGGCTCTCCCTTAGAACCTCAGGGAGCCGGTGGCCTCACTCACACCTTCACTTCAGACGTCTACATACATTTCAAAGCCACCTGGTTTTTGATACTTTGTATCAAAGTAGGAAACTAACATAAAGTGTATTAAAAGTAAATATTTTTGTATTGCACTTTTGAGACAAAAGAAATAAGAGGCTATTGATTTAAAGAGGAAGGTTTGGCTCATCTAAGGTAGGCCTGGCTAATCATTTACTCTTGTATACTTTCTCCTCTGCCCACCCAAGTGGTTCACTGAACTTCTGGCTTTGAAGTTGATTTATAACTTAAGTAGTTCTGTGCATCTACCTGGTAAATATCTTGTAAAGATTTTAACCTACAGAAAATTGTTTTCATCTGGTAATTTAGTGTAATAGTTTCCCTATTTTTACATTTATATTTTTGATCCATTTGAATTCATCCTTGTCAATAGTATGAGATGTGAGTCCAATGTGGTTTTTCCTTAGAAGGCTACACAAATGTTTCAATTCCATTTGTCGAACAATCTCCTACAAAAGTATTTTTTAAGAATTATTTTATAGTTGGCCTTTCAAGGTTATTGTTTGTCAAGAGCTTTTGAAGTGGAGTGGAAGATATGACCCATTGGTCTACACATTTTTTTTTATTTTTTCGCTATTTTGAAATTAAAAAGAAAATACATTATTGATTCAAAGTTGTAAATTTTACTTAATTTATATTCACTGCATATATACTATCATTCATCTGTCCTGTGTGGATACATGGAGTAATTTTCCATTAATCTTAGAAATAAAAGAGAAATTCATGGACTTGAGACATTTAGATAAGATCAGTGCTGGTAAGAGGTAATAATCAGGTGAACTGCTACTCAGTTTTAATAGAACATCAAAATTGTTCCCCAGGAGTGAAGGACATCCCAAGTTTCCCTTCTTGCTTTTCCCAAAAGCAAGTGGTGGGTGTCCCAACACAGTTGAGACTGATGCATCCCAGATTTCTTTCTTTAGGTGTGAAACACCCTAAATATTAAGTGCCTATTCTTAGCTGCCTGCTGGGCCACTGTTCAATGTGTCACATTTTCGCCGATACATCTGAAAACAAGCTGGCCATTTTCCCCTTCGTCCCTCATTTGTCTCTCCTGTTTCTCTGCATGGGTGCCAGGGACTGCATCCTTCTTTCTTATTCAACTTTGGAATTGTTTCTGTGCTTGGCTCTTCTTTACCATGTACCAACCATTCTTCTTCTTCAAAATCTCTTGATTGATGCTTTTTCTCCATTCCGCTGTCACCAGCCTGGTCTGCACCCTAACTTTCTTCCAAGATTGAATTACTATAATAGCCTCCTAACTGGTCTTTTGGCTCCAGTCTCCTTCCCCTTTAACTCGTCTGACTTATTGCCAAAATAATACCCATAAATCATCATTTCAAAACGCTACACTCCCTGTGTTTATTTCCTATGGCTGCTATAGCTAAGTATCACAAAGTAGCTTAAGACAAGAGGGATGTATTTTCTTACCCTTGCGGAGGCTAGAAGCCTGAGATCAAGGCGTGGACGGGGTGCTGCTCTCTTTGAAGGCTCTGTGTCTGACTCTCGCTGGCATCTGGTGTCTGCTGGCAATCTTCAGTGTTCCTCAGCTTGTACGTGGAGTTATCCCCCCACCTCTTCAATCTCTGCCACCAGCAGCATGTGGTACAGAGCTGTGTTTCTGTGTCTCTGTGTCCAAATTTCCCTCTTCTTATGGGGACACTGATCACAGTGGATTTAGGTCCCATCCTAATCTAGTGTGACTTCATATTAATTGATTATATTTGGAGACTCTGTTTCCAAATAAGGTCAAATTCACAGGTCCCAGGAGAGCATGAACGTTAGGTGAGGCCACAGACCTTCGTGAAAAGGTTGTTCACTAACCTGCTTCCTCCCATCTTCTTTCATTTCTACTCTCCAACATGATCTGCCGAAGTCAGACAGTCTACTTGGGCCACCCGCTGCCCTGCCATTCTCCCGTTTCCATGGTGTCTTAACGTTATTTTCCATTTGTTTGTGTCCCTGCATCTTCCTCTGTCTATTCCACTTCTCTACTCATTGTTTTTTCTGCTAAAGGAGCACCTCACCTTCTGCTTCCTTCCTGAAACTTCAGACTGCTTTGACCAATACAATCTTGAATTGAGTTTGCCATCACCAGACAACCAGTCCTTGGTCCAGAGCATCTTGTGAAATTGAGTCACCTGGGATCTAAAACACAGCAACAGCTCTCAGCCACTTATTTCCTTCAAGGGAGATTTGTGGCTGGAGCGGGGGTGGGGGGAACCGGCAGCCTCAAGGCTACATGTGGCCCTCCAGATGTCCACGTGGAGCCCCTCAACTGTACTTGCGTTTATTCTGTAAAATTTGGATTTGGTCAAAAGCCCACACAGAAGGATCCAGAGGGCCACCCACATGTGGCCCCAAGGGTGCAGGTTTCCCACCACAGTGAGGACAATCATTTCTACTATCTAAGTTTAATTTGTCTAAGCCATGAACATGTTCTTTAAAAGTTGTATATGTGGGGCGGCACCTGTGGCTCAAAGGAATAGGGCACCGACCCCATATGCCGGAGGTGGTGGGTTCAAACTCAGCCCCGGTCAAAAAAAAAAAAAAAGAAAGTTGTGTATGTATAAGATGAATTTATAGTAAATGGATCATGTTTCAATGCAGTCAGGGTATCTTTCATTTAACTACAATGAAACAGTGAAACAATTGAAATAATTCTGAACCTAGACAGCGTCCCCAAGACTCAGGTGGCCGACTTTCTGAGCTGACTTCACTGGACCGTTTTGTCTTAATCTAGTCTGTCTTCAGATCTGTAGAATCTATTTACCCCGCTGTGGGTAAACCTCTGTGCATCCTCAGCATCAGCATGGGCTGAGCCAAAGTTTAAACTTTCTTGCAATGGTGGTTACAACTTAGTGATGCAGGACATTAGTTTTCTTTGGTAGTTGGAGACCGGATACCTGCAAAAGGGAGAGAAAATCAGTATGGGCCCTAGTAATGTCCAAGTAAGCAGAGCCACAGAAAACAGTGAGAACTTTGGAAGGAATCTCATAGCAGGGTAGTATTAAAACAGAGTTCACCTGTACAACTTCACCTGTAAACCATCACTTTCCAGAGAAAGCTCCCACACACGGGAGCTTCTTTTCTTCATGGCTCTGAAGCTGGTTTCATCCTCCCTTTATATTATTGCTATTCTTTCTTTTCAGTTCCTCAGGAACCAGAGGACTCTAATCAATGCGGCTGCGGTGTTATCTCTGTGTTAGGCTACCGTTTAAACTGGCTGACTATTTTTGGCATAATGATGACTTCTCTGTACTTACCCCACCCCTAGCTCTCAAATGCTCACTTTAAACATTTTTCTCGTTCGTGTGAAGGTAAACCCACTGCCTCTAGCAAATGGTTAAACATTGCAATAGACGTTCATTCATCGACTGAATTAACTCTTCCTAGTTGGGAACCCCTAGTTCCGGGGAATCTTAGGGTTTCAATTCTGTTTCCTTGGTTACTAAAGTATTCCATGCAGTTTGTTCAACTTTGAAGGGGCACTTCTCTTAGAAACATTTTCCCTTCTAAGTAAATCACTTGATGTGTTAAAATCTAAGTTCTGTTTAAAAATTCTTGAGACAAATTCACCATGACTTAGTTTAAAAAACAAGTGGCCTTGTCCTTTCGGTCTAGTATTTGTCACTTAGTTATATCTAGCAGAGCCCCTAACACAATGATAGGAAGAAGCAGAAGTGTGATTGCTTAAGAAAAGGTCAAATTTAATAAAATGATGGAAGTGTCCTTCTCTACCAGGGAATTAAAATTTCTCTTTGTGGAACTGCATGCGTTCATTATGTGACTATTTCATAAACACAAAATCTAATAAAATGGTGGGTAGTTCCCTCTCTGGAGGGCGTGAAGAGCATCTCTTCATAGAATAACGTGTCACATCGTGTAGCAGCTGGTTCTTTTTACCTGGTCAAGATGTTTGCTTAGGACATTTGAAAGCTAGTAGATAAATGCTTTGAATTGTAAAACGTATTCAGGACTCTGAGCTTTGGAAGGATATTTTCCAAAGCATATCTTCAAGTTCTATCTGTCAGTATTTTTCTTCTTGTGTCAATCAGTAAGAAATGGAATATAATCAAAGTTGGTTTTTCTTTGTGGCTGTTCAAAATTCAGAAATATAAACTGAAAAATATATCGTCTTTTTCTGAATAGATCTTGAAATTCCCTAAACTGTGATCTAAACCAATGCTGTCCTTCAGCCCTTTACAGTGGATCTGTATGAGAGGGAGGTGCCAGTGAACCTGGTTATGAACGCTTTCAAGTTCAAGGGATTTACAAAGTCAGAGATTACAACCACATACAGTCAGTCAGTCACTTAGTACGTAATATACACATCAAAACATGCGGTCTCATGAAATCAGAGAGACCTACTTAAATTTCTTTAATTTACTTGCCTAATAAATAGCAAGCCCACTTTGACAGAATCTTTAGCATGATAGTGATTGTCAAAAAGGGGCAAATGTTTATTACAAGCCCAGTTTACCAATTGCTGATTTAACCTTACCTATTTCTGGTAAACTTAAGAATGAACTGTAATAAACTTAAGAAGGTATCATAAAAGCTATAGTTTTTTAAAAGGAAGTATATTTTGAGACGGATATTGGTGATGGCCGCACAACAATGTGAATATACTTAATGCCATGGAACTGCATACTTAAAAGTGGTTAAAATGATAAATTTTATGTTATGTATATTTTACCACAATAAAAACGTCGTAATACTCTATATTGCATATATACGAAGGAAACAGACATGGCCTGGCAAAAACAAACAGATGAAAATGATACGAAATTCCGAGGGGATTTCTCTTATCAAAACTTTGATTTCTAGGTAAGAATAGAAACATACTGCAAGAGGATAAATCAACAAAGCAGTGAACTAGGGTGGAAGAAATAAACAAACAGGTTATTCCTCCAGGCTCCGCAGCATCGCTTTTACGACTATAGTACCAACAATTTCGTTCCATTTAGTTATTTGATGAGCTCCTCCCACGCACCGGGTGCTGTTCTATGTGTGAAAATACAGCAGAGGTCAAAATTGACCATATCTCTGCCTTCGAAGAGCTTCCATGCCAGTTATCACGTGACGAGCAGGAACGCAGCTATTACCGTTTTCCCACTTGCAGAAGTGGAGCTGAGTTTCCTAACTCATCCTTTGCTCATAGTAGCTTCCAGGCATTTTCCTTGCTGAGTGGTTTTATTTTCCTAACCTGATACCCAATCTATGGATAACAGTGCTGAGTCACAGAGAGGACAGTTCAGTATTATGGAATATATGGAAACATTTTGTATTCTAGAATACTTTTCCAGTGTGATGCTCTTAGCATAGGCTAAAGAAATGATGGCACATTTTGAATGAGTTGGACCATTTTGTCATTATTTGTCTTTAAAAAAATAACTCTCCCTCTTGTGCCTTATGGCATGCGTGTGTGTGTGTGTGCGCGCGTGTGTACAGCAGAGATTGAAGAACACAATCTTTGCCTTTGGCCAACCCAGACCTGTAGTAAGTGTTCTATAATATTAGCTATGGTTATTGTTGTCGATTTTCAGGCTTTATTATATAATTAATCTTGAATCTAGTTTTTTAAAATGCCATTTACATAAGTAAAAGGAAATACTGGCTGAATGATTAGTTGATTAATGATTAATGATTAATTGATTAATGATTAATTCAGCCAGTGTATTTCCTTTTACTTATGGGATCAGCTTCATGGTGTCATTCCTGCCTTTTCAAGTAATCTTATTGCCACTAATCAACACTGAAATTTGATTTGTTTTTTGCTTTTGTTTTGTTTTTACATGTTGTTACAATTAAGGAAAAGAAAAACATTCCTAAACATAACAGCTCCTGCCAGTTTTCTGACTTAATATTAACTTGCATAATAGTTAATATTGGCTGCATCTAAATACTTAAGCCATTGTACAATCTTAAAGTAGTTATACATGCAGATATTTAAATGAATTAGGAGAAAGACTATACAGGTAAGAAATAAAATGTATTGTAGACCAAATCCTTTTAAAATGTAACTCTTTTAGGATTCGAATCAACCCCATATAATAGAAAGCCTCAAAATAATAGTGGCTTAAATAAGAGAAAGTTTATTTTTCCCTCTCATATAGAATGAATCTGGACTGCTTTTCCAGTGGCGTGGCAGCTCCATAGTCTGAAGGACCCAAGCTCGTTCTGACTTTCTATTCCCTTATCCTTGCATAAGGCTTCATTCTCAAGGTCAACTTGTTGTCTACTGTGGTTTTTAGAGCTTCAGCCATCACAGCTGCCTTAAAGGCAGCAAGAAAGTGGAAAACAGGATGTTAGTAGGGACATATTTCTCTACTGAAGTGCTTTCCTTTAAGGAGCCTTTCTGGAAGTCTTACCCATCACTTCCTCTCATATCTGTTGAACTGAACTTAGCCTACATCTGTCTGTGAGGGACCTGGAAAATGTATTCTTTAAGCTGTGCTCATTGAATCTGGAATAAAATCGGAGCTCTATTAATAAGAAGAGTTGAATGGATATTTGGCAGGCAAATAGCAGTCTCCGCCACAATAGTAAACTTTAAATCATAATTTCGGAAGTGAATATACTTTTTAATGAATATTCTGGCTTGGCGAGTGTCAAAATGCAATTGATCATCTAAAAAAAAAATAAGAATTGCCAGGTTCAGTGCCTCACACCTATGATCCTAGCACTCTGGGAGCCTGAGGCTGGTAGATTGCTTGAGCTCAGGAGTTTGAAAACAGCCTGAGCAAGAGTCAGACCCTGTCTTTACTAAAAATAGAAAAATTAGCCAAGTGTTGTGGTGGACACCTGTACTCCCAGTTGCTTAGGAGGCTGAGACAAGAGGATCACTTAAGCCCAAGAGTTTGAGGTTGCTAGAGCTATGACACCAAGGCACTCTACCAAGGGTGACAAAGTGAAACTCTGTCAAAAAAAAAAATAAAAATAAAAAAGAAAGAAAAAAGAAGAACATAGTACTATAAAATTCACCTTAAGGCTATAATGTGGGGGAAACGACTACTTATTGATTATATAGTATCTTCCCTACACTCCCATGAGTCAGGGACTATTATTGTGGCCATTCTACAGAGGAAGAAACAGGCATCAGGCTGCCAAGTAGTGGCAGAGAACTATGCTGTCAGGCTCCTGACTGTGTGCCTGCAGGTGGGTGCACGATGCTGCTTCACTTTGTAATTCAGAAAGTATTTCAGGCTGTTGCAGTTGGTCATCATCTACGGCTTTCTGAGAATGCTGGCCATTCATACTATTTTTCCTGAGATTCCGTATACATGAGACTGTATTGTGTGCATATTTAAAAATGTATATTATAGATCAAAATGCACACACGTTTACCTCTAAGTACAGTTCTTATATTGAAGAGCAGTTTTCTCTATGTGAGAGAGTGTGCCCGTGGTGAGCACATATCACAGACCTGTCTTCAGAAAGCGTCACTGTGCAGAGTCCCATAAGCAAGCCTCAGTGCCGGCTGAGAGGCAGCAGCTTTGATGACCTGGAGGTTTTGCATCACTTATGCTTTTGCCTCTATTGGAGATCCAAAGATGATGAATTTGAAGTGTGGTTCTGCCACTTCTATTGGAAGAGACAAGTAAAAGTGTGTGGGTGTGGGTGTGTGTGTGTTTGGTTACAAAGAGACATTCTGTGCATCTTCAGAAGGAGCTGCTGCTATTAGCAAGGAGGGTGGAGAGGTGTGCTTAGAAGGCCAGAACGGGCATCTTTCGGGAGCACCAGAACCACCTACCTAAGCAGATGATCGTGAATACTCCCCTGATATATGAACTGGCCATTTCAGGTCTAAAATATTGAGCAGGAACTATCCCCCTGCAACTCTCACCGTCTCAGATGGAGAGCTTGGCTTATTCCCTCCACCTTTGTTTGAGTTTTGTCATTAATCAACCTTAGTGAAAGACCACTTAGTCATTGATGAAAGCACAAGCTCTTAATTGTTAGGAATCACTGGTGCAGCACACACTTTTTCCTTGAACAAACTCAAATACTTATTTTCTCATGATTTTTTCTTTAAAAAAGGTTTCTTAGGCTAAATAATTGTAGCCTCTTTCCTTTCTCTCCTCTCCCCTTATCTCATCTTTTTCTCAGTCTTTATATTCCAGTAGGTCACAGAACTGTGTCCTCATGGCCATTCTGTGCTGTGGATAGCTCCTACCTGGCCACCAAATTTTGAGGGAGATGCAGATTTGCAAGTGAGGCTGGTGGTGCTCCTGGAGCATGGGTGGTAACTCTGAGATCCAGGAACCCAGGGGGCCTGACACGTAACTGTGGTATCGCAATCCTTTTTTCATTAGAAAGATTGAATTGAATGGAATTGAATTTGGTGAGAGCAATTAAATACTAAAGAATATTGTGCCAGGTCAGCTGAGCTTTGGAAGGCCACAAACCATTGTAATATCTAAGGTTTCTTGACCTCCAGAACTAACATTTGTCCTCTGTGAAACAATAATTTCCCCTTTCAGAATACATGTATTCATGTAAAATGTCCACTCCTCTGTATAAGCACCAGATATTGAATAATATGCCTTGTACATGTATGAATTCTGCATTTAAGTGTTTATAAACCCATGCAGCCTATAGATTGTAAGTTCTATGAGGGCAGAAATTTTTATTTGTATCCATTTTTTATCATTGTATTTCCAGGTCCTGGAGCACAATAAGTGCTTATTAAATATTTGTTGAATGTGACATGATTAATAAAATGCAAATTCAGCTTCTGCATTACTGATCCCAGTACTTTTAGTCTATTATTTAGTTTCTCAACCAACATTCACTAAAAGGACAATAACTAATGTGGGTGTTTGGGGTGCAGCTAAAGGTGCAGTTATAGGTCTCTGGAAGACTCTGCTGATCAAATGCAGTCTCTGTGTGTAAGAACGAGAGCAGCGGCACCGCATTAACCAGCCCATAGTGCAGATGGAAATGGCGGCTGCAGATTCATCGACTGCTCTGCTCATTTGGCACTTCGCTCTTTAATGCTACCAGCCCAGCACTGTTGGGGATGCCCTGAGCCCTGCCTTCATGGCACTTACATTCTGGTGGAGGATACAGGAAAAAGCAAACATGATGGACGATGGACAGCTTAATTATCCATTTCTGGAAACTACCCGGAACTGTGGACAAAGGACAATGAGAACTGGAGTCCCACAGCAGGGTGGTGAGATTAGAGTGAGCCTCCTGGAGAGATGGTGTGAGCAGCACTCGGAGGAGGAGGTGAGAGAGTTAGGCATGTCCGGGAAACAGTGTTCCATGCAAAGGGCCCAGCACGTACAGAGTCCTCACAGCAAGAGCACTGGATAGTCTAGGAACAGGACAAAGGCCAGTGTGACTGGAGCAGGAGGAAAGAGGGAGGTAGGAGTGAGAGAAAGTGTGGTCAGGGAGCGGGAACTCAGGCGCCCACTATCCCATTCCACCCAAGACTTTGGCTTTTGTTTGGAGGGAAGTGGGGACTGAGTGCAGGACTTTGAGGGACAGGATCTGACTTATTACAGGTGTTCATTTGGCTGCTGGGATGAGAAGATACCCAAAGGGGGCCAACGATTGAGCAGGTCGGGGCCACTGACAGCAATCTAGGTTAGAAGTGAGGAGAGACAGCAGCTCTGCCGATGGTGTACTGGGGAAGCACGAGGAAAGGCCGCATCAGGAGTGGGTCTTAAAATAGAGCTGGCAGGATTTTCCTGATGGGCAGGATAGGGGGAGGAGAGAAAGAATAGAGTCAAGGATGGCTGTTTTGGCTTGTACGATTAGAGAGTGTAGTCATCAGCAACTGATATGGAGAAGTGTGCAGGTGAGGGCAGTATCAGATATCAGTTCCATACTGACCACGTTGAACTTGAAATGTCTCTAGACAATCCAAGTGGAGATGTCTGCAGTGTGGGGCAAGGTCTGGACTTGACATAATGCTCTGAGTCCTCAGCATAGGGGTGACGAGAACACTGGGAGCATAAAGAGAAAACAGGAGACCAAAGACTGAGCCCTGAGACACTCGGACATTAAGTCAGAGGGAAGAGAGGGAACCGGAAAAGGAAACTAAGATGGACTCCATCTCCCTGTGGCATTGTGAGGGACAAATGACATGGAGGATGACAAAGTGGCGGGCTGGGCCCCATGCCGATGTCAGGCCAGGTACAATGAAAACTGCCACCTGCCCACCTTGTCCAGAGCTCTCTTCTCACTGCCTCGACTCCTAGGGAATCAGGAATGAGGTCATGAGCTGGGAGTGAGTGTGGGGGAGAAGGTGTGAGAGGTCGAGGTGGCAGGAGGAGGGCTGCGGTCCTGTAGGAAAGAGGGCGAGGAGACAGGCTGGGGCAGGGCAGTGCGGCGGCTGAGCTGCGGTGTCACAGGCCACCCGGCGTTGGGCTGTGAACGTGTCCTCATGGCTTCTTCTTTGGTCAGCTCATCCATGGAAGCAGCTGCCAGCGAGCTGAATTTGACTAAGGAAGCAGTTCTGGGCAATGAGCCTGGTGACTAGAAAGGGACCAGAGAGTTGAGCCTGCACGTAAGACGGGCTTCTAATGATGAGCGTGGGAAATGGTGGTGAGGAGGGACAGTGTGGATGGTAAGTGGGTAGAAGGCAGTTGAGGGGGACTGGGATCTGTGAGCATTCCACTCCTCCTTATAATTAGGGTCAAGAGCTCCTGGCACTTCCCGGGAGTTCTGCTGCCTCAAGGCGGTCCCTGAGGTAGGGCTCTGTAAGGAGGCCTGGGAATCTGCTCCTACGGTGGGTCCGCTTCTGCAGAAGACCTGTTCTCTGTGGCCTCAGCCTGAGGCCCCTTCGGAGGCTCAGATGGAGGAGTTTCTGTGGTTTCTTACTACTGAAGCGAGTCACCCAGGCCATTGAGTTCTCTCCTGTGTTTTCTGAGAAGACCCCGGAGTACCTGGAAGTGAGTTTTCCACCTCCCGGCCTCCCTGACTACTTGGGTGTGATTCCAACCACCAGCACAAACCCCGGGTGTGGTGTTGGGCTCCTGGTAGACGTAATTCCTTTGCAAATGGAATCTTTTACTACAGTAGACCAGAAGGAATGAAATAGTGATTGAGTTTTCTTTCCCTTACAAATTAAAGGCACAACTAAAAGAAAAAAAAACACAACTAAAAGCCAAATTTTCTTGCTATTGAGTTGTTTCAGTGCCTTATATATTTTGATTATTCATCCCTTGTCAGATGTGTGGTTTATATTTTCTTCCATTCTGTGAATCGTCTTTTTGTTCTGTTGTTTCCTTTGCTGTGCAGAAGATTTTTAGTTTGATGCAATCTAAAATTTGTACCTTTGCTTTTGTGGCCTGTGGTTTCAGGGTTGTAGCCAAACAACAAAGACCAATGTCAAGGCGCATTTCCCCTATCTTTTCTTCTAGTAGTTTTACAGTTTCTGGGCTTATGTTGAAGCTTTCTTCTATTTTGAGTATTATTTTCTTGCATGGTGTGAGATTAGGGTCCAGTTTCGCTCTTCTGCGTATGGATATCTAGTTTTCCTACCACCATTTCTTGAAGAGGCTGTCCTTACCTCGTGTATTCTTGGAACTTTTGTTGAAAATCGGTTGACTGCAAATGCTTGAGTTTCTTCTGGTCTTTCTAATCCTGTTCTATTGGTCAAAGTGCCTCTTTTGTAATGGCAGAATCGTACTGTTTTGATTATAACAGATTTATAATGTATTTTGAAATCAGAGTGTGTGATACCTCCAGCTTTGTTCTTTATGCTCAAGATTGCTTGTTTTTGTTTGGGGTCTTTTGTGGTTCCATGAGAATTTAAAGAGTGCCTTTTCTTCTGTGAAAAATGACATTGGATTTTGATAGAGACTACATCAAATCTGTAGTTTACTTTTGGTGGTTATGGACATTTTAATATATTAATTCTTTCACACCACAAACACGGATATCTTTCTATTTATTTGTATTTTCTTTATTCTTTCATCTGTGTTTTATTAGTTTTTAGCATAAAAGCTATAAAAACCTGCTTGGTGAAATCTACCCCTAAGTATTTTGCTGTTGTTGTTTTTGCTATTATACATGGGATTTACATTTCTTAATTTCTTTTATTATTTTATTAAATCATAAACACATAGATCATGTATACATTAATGCATTTGTGGGGTACAATGTGCTGATTTCAAATACAATTTGGAATGCTTACATCAAACTAGTTGATATAGCCTTCACCTCGTTTATTTAACTATTGTGTTGAGACATTTATACTCTATGCTTAAAAGATTTGACACGTACCCTTGCAATATGCACCATACGCGTGGTCCCACCATTTACGCTCCTTCCAGAAAACCTCCCCCCTCCTCTTCCATCCCCCTCTTCTTCCCTCCTTCATCCTTGGCTATAGTTGTGATTTATCTTTCATATGAAAGTGTGAGTGATTATAAATTGCTTTCATAATAGTACTGAGTACATTGGATACTTTTTCTTCCATTCTTGAGATTCTTTACTAAGTAGAATGTGTTCCAACTCTGTCCACGTAAACATAAAAGAGGTAAAGTCTCCATCTTTTTTAAGGCTGCGTAGTATTCCATGGTATACATACACCACAATTTATTAATCCTTCCGTGGGTCAGTGGGCACTTGGGCTTCTTCCATGACTTGGCTGTTATGAATTGAGCTTCAGTGAACAATATGGTGTAATTTCCTTTTTGGATAGTGCATTATTAATGTATAGAAACACTGCTGATTTCTGTACATTGATTTGTATCCTGCAACTACTGAATTTGTTTCTCAATTTCAACTAGTTTTTGGTGGAGTCTTTGGGGTTTTCTCTGTATCACGCCGTCAGGAAATATAATTTCACTTGTCTGTTTTCATAATCATGCGATATAGATAGGCTTGTTGAAAAAATTGAAATGATGAAGTTTACATATTAAGGGCAAAAGTTATGTTTATCTACTCTTCCAAAAATCTCCTTGTAGTAAATGAACTTAGTGAAACAATTTTATGAACCTGCCTAGGGACACTCCGTGGACATGTTCACACACAAGTACACACTTAATTTATTTTTTCTCACTTGGGATCATATATCATCTGATCTGAAACTTGCTGTTTTTCACTTAACACACTGTCTTTCCAAGCCATGAAATATGTATCTCTAAGAATCTTTCAAACCTGCTTTGTTTTTAAGATCTGTATTCCTTTATATACACACATGTATAAATCACATACTTGTTTGCTTATTTTTTGAATATATTTGTCTGACTTTAAAAAGGTATGTAAACAATGAATACATATGGTAAACAAATTCATTGCAGAAGGATATATACAAAAGATACAAATATGCCTTCTTATCTGCTCCCAGTCTTATTACCTAAAGTGTTATCCTCAGGACATTATGTAATATGTCTGTTTCTTAGGTATTTAGCTTTGGATCATTTCTGTCACTTTCCCACTACTTGGAATGAGGAATTTAGTACATTCACCTTTCCTTTCACTTCACTAGACTCTACCTACATAATGATATTGATTATAATTTTTCTCATTCATTGTTAAATAACACCTAAGCCTGTATTTTTGACTTGTCAACTTTAGATATGCCTATTGATGGTTCATTGTAAGAGATCAAGGAATTTGTACATTTACCCTTTTTTTCCAATTCTCTTCTCCTTTAAAAAAATTTTTTGCTCCTAATGTATTACTGCTTTTATATTGGCATGGTTTATAACAGTTACTGTTCTATTTATAAAATGTATTTCATGCGTTATATAGAAGTTAATTATATAAGTAGCATTCATATTATTGTGAATTAGTTATTGTGGTTATGCAGTGATGCTCAAAGGAGAATTTACTAAGCATACAAGTCACTCCTTCTGGATCAAACTTACCTTTTTATGTCTTTCCTCATCTTTCTTGAGTATGTTTTCTGTGGATTGAATATGTCCTTTAGTAAATTTTCAGAGTGGATATGTGTGTTATAAACTTTCTGACCTCCCTTATATTCTTTCAAAAAGTTTGCCTTTGGATTCACTTATAGTTTGACAGACTTCTAGTTTCAAATTTTTTCTTTCTCAGAACTTTAAAGTTATCCCCCTTATATATTCTAGTATTCATTGCTGCTAATGAGTAATTCTGGAGTTTTATTGCTTTGATGTCATGTGGCTTTTTCTTTGGGGAAACTCTTATTTATCCTCTGAGTAAGGAAACTTCTTTATCATGCCTCTAGGTGTGAGTGGTTTTTGTTTGTTTGTTTGTTTAATCCTGTAGGTTTTCAATAGGCTTTTTAATTAGAGTTTCATCTTTCTTTACCTCTTTGAAATTTTCTGTGCTGTTAGTTTCTTTCTCCCCTTTATTGTCTGTGCTTTCTCCTTTTAGAATGTATTTTTGATAGATATTGAATTCCCATTATCTGTCTTACCCATCTCTCATGTTTTTCTTTGTTTTCTTTTTACATTATGCTTAGAATTCTCTTGCACATAAGACCAGCTACTAGGTCTTTAGTCATGTCGATTTTATTATTCAAACCATGCAATTTTTTATTTTCAATTTTGGCAAACATATTTTTAATTCCTAAAACTCTGTTGTTTGTGCTGGGCATGGTGGTGCACCTGTAGTCCCAGCCAACTGAAGGGTTGAGGGGGGAGGACTATTTAAATCCAGGAATTTAGGGCTACAGTGAGCTGTGAGTCCACCACTGCACTCTACCATGGGTGACAGAGAGAGACCCTGTCACTTAAAAAATACGTCATTGTATTCTAATTTTGTCCTGAAACCCTACTTTTATGTTCTGCTACTCCTAGAAAGAGCTCAGGATTATCTGCTGCTGATTAGGAGTACGCTCTGAATGCACACTGAGATGAGCAAATATTTTGTTACTGCCCTCCTCCAGCCTCAGGGCCCAGGTCCTCACCTCCATCACCACCCTGTTCTCTTTCTTTATCCTTCACCACTGAGTGAAGCTCCAGCTTCCTTTTGTTTCTACTCTGTAGCGAGACCAACTAAATCGTATTTCACGTTGTCGCTATTTGGATATCCATCGACAAGCCTGCCTTGTATTCCCTTACTCAAAATGGGGTAGAAACAAAGATTATGAAGCGGGCAGAATCTGATCCCATGGCCCTCCTTTTCGTTGCAGTTTTCTCCTGCTTTATGGATGCAAGAAGCTGTTGCCATCTCTCTGAGGGTGGAAAAGAGAATTTTTAAAATGCTCTTTTATTGCCAGAATAATCTCTATTTTATGTGTTTCATGACTTACTGAGTGGGTTCACCTTGTGTCTTCCCTTTCCTGCTCTTACTTTTCCTCAAATGTCCCATGGTCTGCATGGCCAATTTGTAGGGTTCATATTTATGAAAGTCACGGTTTGGACAGGCAACTGGTCAGTGGTTTCGGTGTGATTGTATGAGTCTGTCTCCCTGCCATGTCCCGCCCCCCGGGGCGAGCTGATCTGGTTCTGGGTCAGTGATGGGAGCATTTCCTCATGCGGGCTGAGAGGCGCAAGGGCTGTGGGCTGGAACGACGTCGGTAGGGAAGACTTCCTCTGTGTCTGGTCCTGGTCAGACCTGCCTTCTTGATTTATTTTTTTCTCTGTCTATGGTGACAATCTGGAGTTTCTTAGTCTCTCTGTGAGCTCAAACCTCCTAGTAGGAGACCTTCTCACTTAGATCCCCCCCCACTGTTAGCAAGCAGAGCTCAGGCTTGGAGTGGAGGCTAAAGACCGTGTGTACTGGGCAGCAGGGGGAAAGACACAGTTCTCCAAGCTGTTCCCAAGGGAAGGCTGTAATGAATCACCTTGATACTGCTCCAGGGTGCTTTCCATTTACGAACTTCCAGCTTCTAGGAAGAACCTCGTTGTCTCTGGTGTGTTGGGTTGTGGTTTCCTCTGCTCCAATTTTCGTGCCAGTCCATCCCAACTGCTTCCTACCTCTGGAGCGGGAGGAAGCCTGTGAGTGGACTGTGACACTTTCTTTGAGCCAGAAGCTCCTTTGGTTGCTTTGAAATAAGATTTTGTATGTATATGGACTCATGATCTTATTATACATGAGTGTTTTGGTCTAGAGTCAAAGCTTTCAAAACCTGTAATCGAAAATTGACTTTTAGGTTCAGGTAGAAGGAGCAGACCAAAATGAAGTTCTGTATTTCCACACACTCGGACATGCTTTCTAAAGGAGCCCTTGAGATCCTTCAGCCTGGGAGGACACAGGCACACACGCAGGGCACTTTTCTGTGTCCCTCTCATTTAACTATTCCGGCCGATGGGCAGTGAGTAGAGGGTGGTGGCGGTGACCCCTCTGTGCGCAGTGCTCTGCTGAGGGGGGCCTGAGCCAGAAAGTTGAGTCAGCAGGAAGAGCTCTCTCCTCGCTCTTCCCTGTCTTCCTGCAGCTGACAGCTTTCCCGAACCGCAGCGGGGCAGCTGCAGCTGACTCGATTGGTCTGTCTCCATCGTGAACCACACACACCCGAGGCATTTTGTCAATTCAGGGGCTGGAAGTCCGTGGAATTCATCTCTGCTCATTGTGTCACCCTTTCCCCCTAAATCTGTTCTAAGATTTTTTTTTTAAGTGGCCTTCCTTTTAAAATGTAACTGCTTGCCCTAATTTTATATTAATGTGCTCATTGTCTCCTTTGTACGTCCCCTCCTTTCTGTTGACATTGTTATTGTTCAATCCCTACTAAACCTGGATTCGTGCAGAAGGTTCTTTGCCAGGCTTTGGCCTTCTAGATGCTTCACCTGCCTGCTTTTTCCCACCGTCTACATCCAGAGGGCTCCTCCCAAACGCAGCTCTGATGATGACTAGACGCTGCCCAGGAGCAATCTGTGTTGGGTTCCCTTTCTGTCCCGCACCCATGTTGAGCCCATGCTTGGCATCAGTACATGTGGTTAAAGCGGGCCAGTGATACGCGGCCAGGAGGAAACAGAGGCTGACAAGGGCTGCTTTCTGTCTCACCTCCTTCACCTCTGGCCGCTGGTATCCCCTGGTCTTTCTATCATAGTGTACATGGCCAAGGACACGCATGTGTAGGAAGTCCTCCCAGGGACACACGCAAATTTTATCATAGCAGACAAAAATTTGTAGACATGAAAAGCCCTTCCAGGTTGCTGCTTTCTGGGGTTCCTGAAGGCGCACTTGGTGCTGGGCGGACACAGCCCTGGAACTCACAGAGCTTGGCCTCCTTCTGTCCTGCTCTAGGAAGCAAATCTGAGCTAATGAGAGGAATGTTACTCCAGGGAGCACGCTGACTGTCTCCTATTTCATACTTTACATGGATTTATCCGCACTTTATTCTTAGCAACAGATTGCATGGGAAATGCAGGACAGTTGGCCAGGACACCCTGCACTTCCAGAAACGAAGCTCCTGTTCCTTAACAGGGTGGCAGCCTCTTCTCCCTCGGTGACACCCCGAACTCTTGCTCTCCACACCTCTCTGAGCCCCAGCCCAGCAGGACCGCTTCTTACTCTTCTGAATTCACTCATTTTCCTTTTATGATGCCTTTCCCTCCCTCTGAGTGCCCAGCTCTGCTTTCTAAAACCCCCAAGGCTGAGTTTAAATGTTGCTTTGTCTGTGCCATCCCAATAAAAACCTGTGGTTCCGGCTAGCTGTTTGCATGTATCTTAACTGTAGTACATTTCGCCTGCACCACCGTGTTTATACACATGCCTTATTTCCTCCAGGCTGTAAGTATATTTCGCTCATTTTTGCTCTCCCTGAATGCCCAGCATAATACTTGGTGCACCAGAGGTAATCGATAGATGCTTTTCGACTGGATTAATATTAAACTTGTACCATTTATTTGCCCAGACTAGTAGAGACTCTAATCTGGGGGGAGAATACTGATATCTAAATTTTTAATGGTCTTAAAGGAAAAACAGATGTTAATGAGAACCATTCATTACAAAAACTTGGGAGCAACAGAGAAGAAGAGGATAACCTATAGAAGTGGGATTAATCATGTATTCTTTTTCTTTTTTTTTTTTGAGACAGAGTCTTACTTTGTTGCCCCCAGGTAGAATGCCATAGCGTCATAGCTCACAGCAACCTCATACTCCTGGGCTCAAGGGATTCTCATGCCTCAGCCTCCCAGGTACCTGGGACTACAGGTGCCCTCCACAGTGCCTTTTGAGAGATGGGGGGGGGTCTGCTCGTGCTCAGGCTGGTCTCGAACCC
Source organism: Perodicticus potto (assembly GCA_963574655.1). NCBI lineage: Eukaryota > Metazoa > Chordata > Mammalia > Primates > Lorisidae > Perodicticus > Perodicticus potto. The sequence goes on from CAUYRH010040536.1 coordinate 112,298, forward strand.
GTGAGTTTAGGCAATCCATCCACCTCAGCCTCCCAGAGTGCTAGGATTACAGGTGCTCCCACCACTGCACCCAGCGGAATCATCTGTTCTTTAACAGTATTTTAAATTAGATTGTTTTCCCCTAAGCTGCTGAGGTTCTGCTCTGTTTGTATGAGATGTTGGCTGCTGCTTAACTGTCATCTATAAGAATTAAAAAGTAAAACAAGAAGTCTGTCATCTGGTTACATTTTGGTGAGGGAGGAGGGTTCAACACAGTGCTAAGCCAGGTATTTAAATTTTTTCCCTGTGAATTGACTTAACTGCTTATTTTTAGGTCCTACCTGCAAAACCTTTTTGGTTTTACAGGTTCTATTTGTCTGGAAAGTAGAGTGAAGTATCTCTTGAGAATAGCATTTCTTGTGACACTTCATTACATTCTGATTGGGGTTGAGAATACCATAAGAGCAGTAACTCTGACATTTAGTTTCTATTTCTTACTTAAACACACACACCACAGAGCTAGTAAAATTCCAAGGTAAAATTTCAACCATTGATAGAAATTAAATTAGACATCATCACCTAATATCTTAAATATTTAACCTAGGATGCAGTGTTTTCCTCTTTACTTGAATATTCCCTTAACAGTAAAAGTTTTGATAATGTTTTCCCTTTTATCACTCATAGAAATCGCAAAATTTTTACAAGTATATATGTATAAAATATCATTAGTTATATAAATGTGTAGTTAAAAATTAAATCTACTACTTGATAGAATAAGGGGATTTTGAATTGAGGCTTCTTAAAGTCTTTTTTTTTTTTTTGCAGTTTTTGGCCAGAGCTGGGTTTGAACCCACTTCCTCCAGCATATGGAGCTGGCACCTTACTCCTTTGAGCCACAGGCACCGCAAAGTCTTTAATAATTTATTTAGTGACTTCCTTTACCGATAGTGTGGTGGCTAGATTCCCTGGAAAACCCTCTGAAAACAAGTGTAAATCCTGGATTCCATATTATAAAAATACCTTTTCAAGTATCTCACTGAGCTGGCAAGAAAATATGCCATTGTAGAGGATTTAAGTAAGTGGAAGCAGGAATCTTAAGAGGTCAGAGAATCTGAACATATTTATGAAACTCAATGATCTTCGATCTTCTTTTGCTGCACATGGTCCAGCAGAAGATTCCTACATAAATCTGGGTTTCCAAAAGCTAAATCCTAGGTGATATTATGATGAATGACACATAAACTCTCTGTGCAGAAAAGTCATAAGATTTATCTGATACAACAAGAGTTCAACTTAGAGGAAAGGAAAATATGTTTCTTGAGAAATGATAACCACTAGCTGGCCCTCATGTGTGTTTGCAGCCAGGGTTGAGGCTATCTGTGTGATCTAAAAACCCACAGGGGGCTTTATGCTTTAGTGTAAACCTAGGTCATTGGTGAGTGCAGGGGACTGGGGGAAGGAAATACAAATCCTCCCTGGGGAATGGAATTTCCAGTTGGTCTTCAAAGATTCCCACTAAAAAGTTTCAAGGGATATGTACCCACAGTTAGAAATCACGAGAAACCTACCCCTTCTAAAAATAAACCATTAAGTCATCATGAGTGAGCCAGCAAGAGAATTAAGAAAAAGAGAGAGAGGGAGAGAGAGAGGGAGATAGCAGATGAGACTCAGAGGCTTCAGATACCAAAGTTTAGATACATAAAATACAAAAGATACATGTGAAATATGTTTAAGAAGCAAAAGGGGGAGAGAGCTTAAAGGTATCAGAAAGGAGTAAGAAGCTGAAAGAACCAAGCAGATTTGAAAACATAACCAAGAGAGCTTCTGGAAATAAAAAAAAAATAAAATAATTGAACAGAATTATTCGATAGATTAAGCAGTGGACTGTATAAGGCAAAAGAAAGATTTAGTGAACTGAAAAATATATCCAAGAGTACTGGTCCAGAGTTAAGCTTGAGGCATAAACAGGTGGCAAATAAGGACAGTAATTGAAGAGACTCAGAGAATAGTGGGTATGAAAGTATAATAAATTCTAGTTGGAGTTAAAGAGGATATAATAAATAGAATGGAGAAACACAACCACCAAAAATGTAATGGCTGAGAATCTTCCAGAAATGTTGAAAGACCGATCCTCAGATTCGAAAGGCTATGATTTGCAAGCAGAAAGAGCAAAAGGAAAGCCACGCTGAGACCCATCCTAGTGCACTGGCAGCACATCAAAGATGAAGAGCTTATCTAAATGCAGCCAGAGAGAAAAGGCAGATCCCCTTCAAAGGAAGAGGGAAGAAGGTGATGGATTTCTCAATAGCAGCAATAAAAACGAGAAGCCAGTGCAATGCCTTCAATACGCTGAGAAAGTACAGTTTTCAGCTTCAAATTGTGTACATAGTAAAGTCATCTTTGAAGAATAAAGTGATGTAATGACAGTAGCAGACAAAAGCAGTTTCCTGTAACGAATCATCACTGAAGGAGATTTTGGAGGATGTATTTCAGGTAGCAGAAGCAGGGCTCTAGAATGTGTGATAGACAAGAAGGAATGGTGAGTAAGACAGGAGTATGTGAAGACATAAATACAATCATTAATTAATGAAACAATAATAATAACGTCTAATTTGAAAGTTAAATAATTAGGTAGAACTAAAATATGGGACAATTAAAGTGCCGTATGTGAATTGGGAAGGGGATAATGACACGAAGTGTTCTATGAAACTTGCTTCCCTGGTATCGGTCTTGTGTGTCCAGATTTCTTCAAGGACATCAGTCAGACTATATTAAGACCTACATAATGACTCATTTTAACTTAATCACCCCCCTTGAATCCCCTATCTCCAAATACTGTGAAGTTCTGAGGTACTGGCGGTTAGGGCTTCAACATATGGATTTTCAGGGGGAAATTCAGATGATAGCAATTACAACTGCAACTTTTGCAATAAAAATCCTATCTTCAGGAAGAGGTACAAAACGGAGTGTCTTTTTTTTTCTATGTTTGGCCGGGGCTGGGATTGAACCCACCATCTCCGGCATATGGGGCCATTGCCCTACTCCTTTGAGCCATAGGCGCCACCCAAAATGGAGTGTCTTAAAGGACTGAACTTGACTATTTATCCTAAGATGATTTTTGGAGAAAAAGGATGTTATTTTGTTAACAAATTGGCATATTTAAAAAAAAAACTCAGTAAAATAAATAACTAATCCCATAATCATAAGTCAGATTCCTGCCTTTAATGTTAGAAAACTGAACACTTCAGAGGAAACAGAATCACATAAAATCATATTTTAATTTACTTTCAAGATTGTATGGTAACTCAGATTAGGAAAGGACAGTGTGAAATCTCTCTGTTTTAAGGGATAGTTGAGAATGATTGGCAATTAAAAACTAATTATTTATAGTTTTTCTAAAGTTCTTGCAAATAATCTCTCCTAACCAGGATAAATATTCTTCTTCTTTAATATCATCTGTAATATTGTTTTCTTTGATTAGTCTGTTTTTCCTAGGTAGAAGGCCATAAATCTTGGACAAATTTGCTTTCTAAATACCAAATTGCACACAGAATTAAAATTTAATGAGCATTTATTGCTGTAATCTCAACAGTCATAATCTTTGCTATTAATTTTTCAATAAGAAATATCTTACTGTGCTTCAAGGTAGAGCATATAAGAACTTTAAAAATAATCAGAACAGATTTTCCAAATTGCATAAAGCTATTACTTAGTTATTTGCATATTTTTATTATAACAAGAAATTTCAGTGAAGCTAAAATATTCAGACCAAGATTGCATTTCTAGTTGTTACATTTTAGAAAGGGTTCTTAAAGGAAAAAATCATTCTTTAGTTGGTTAGTAAGTGATGGATTTTCTTGGAACATGCTGCTTGCTAATTTTACTAGACAAGAAAATAAATTCAAATGGTCAACTACATTCCAATTTGTATTCTTCCAATAAAATCCTCCCCTTCTTGCATTCTTGGACTTTGACACTCCTACATACCAGTTAAAGCACTTGTTAGAGTGTCCAAAAGAAATTGTTGCAATTAATTTCCCAGGCTCTTCCCCCTTTGATGTATCACTATAGTGCTTTGAATAATTCTTAGTGTCTGGCATCTGTTCACCGATAATTTCTTGACTTTGAGGGGGGTGAGAAACGATAAAGGAAACAATATAATTTTTTTTTCCTAAATAGGAGACAAAAATACTTTCTGTCTAAATGGTCTAAACTATTTTTTTCCTGTATAGAGGACAAAAAAGAAATAGATAACTTATTGGGATATTTAACTCCTATTGAGATCTTTTCTGTCTGGAATAGCCCTTAACAAGAGAATTAGATAGACAGCTTATAACTTACAGCATGGCTAGGTTATCTTGACCAAAAGAAATTCAGATAGATATGCTTTGCAAACTGAAGCCATGTGAAGTTTTTAAATGGCTGCAGGTGTCTTAGTATGAGACTAATTTTATTTTCTAATGATTAGGAGAAATGAGCAGACCATGAACTCGAGGGTACACTTTATTTCTCATGCCCTGCACAATATTTTCTGGGAAGTTGCTATTTGTAATGGTACAAGGTTCTAGTGTCATTCATTTTATACTTGCGTTTTAAGGTTTGGAGGTATTTTATCTTGCCTTTCTTATTTACAAACTTGTTTTATTTTTTCCCCACCTTGCCATGACTAAAGTTCTGACTCATTTTCATGGGAGCAAGAAGTAACAGAAATGATGAAACCAGAGACCTGGAACAATCTTTTTGTTCACTTTTTAATAACCCACACCTCGCACAGTTCGGTGGCACCCCAGCAGATGTTTGGCCAGTTTTTGTGGGTTTGGATTGAATTTGTTCTTAGAATAAATGACAATAAAGAAAATAGAGAAACTTTCAACCAAAGGGAAATATCAAGCCTAACATTATATTCTCCTTTTTCTGATGGTCCCCATATTTTTCTCCTTAAAAAGCAAAAAGAAATCCACATTTAAATATAAAACATTGCTGGATTTCAGATCAACGCCAGCAGAATGGACTTGAGCAGTATGTATAGCATGTCTATTACAAGTCGGTTGGAAATTTCAACCTAGGAATCTAAGATAATTCTGTTTACTTACAGTTATTCCTGCTCTACTTTGAGCAGTTTGAACTAGACATACATTGAGCTTTAAAAATTTTGATGTGTTCAATCTTTTCACATATCCTGCTCCTTGGACAACATTGTTCATTGCCCCACCCGGCTTTCCATCAGTTTGACCCTGTGTCATTAGGCTACTCTCTTCATGTTCGTAATGAACATGTTCTCCTCAAAAGGGAACCTATTTCTTGGGCCAAATGAAAACACCAAGCTGAGGAGTTCTGCAGAGTTTCCAGACAAATCAGACTCATGTTCATTCCTTATACGTAAGTGCTCAGTAGCTGTAATTGTTTAGTGGCCGTCCCATCGGCCAGTGCAGCCCTAGAATTACTTGTCAGTATGGTTAAGTGCTGGAATAGCAGCATGAGCAGAGATCTTTGAGGAGGAGTTAGGAAATGATTCAATTGAGCGGGTCTTGAAAAGCCAGTAGGAATGTGCCAAGCAGAGAGGAGGAGAGAAAAATATCTCAATTCTGTCTCTTAAAAACTTGTGAAGTAGCAACAGGGACCCATTTAATTATTTAACAGAAATTCATTAATGAGCACCATGTGTGGTGTGTGGGCTGGTTGCTGTGGCTTCAGTCAGACGTGGACCCTGAGCTCAAGTAGGCAAGAGTCTAAAGATCATGGGTATGATCTAGGGGGTGCCAAAATACTTTTGCTTCCTGTAGCTTATGTTTCTAGTTTATCATCTTCAAGTCTTTTTGAATAAGACTTTTTGAGCTATAAGCAAGTTTACTTTGTCTATCCATTTCTGCTGGGAAAAAAATAACTTAAAAACAGCACCCCAAAACAAAAAGCAATCTCATCTTATTGGCTGTGATTGGCAAAGAAGAGATGGTCCAGATTGAAGGTTTTCACTGATTTCTGGGGCTACTAGTCATTTTCCTCTTGGCATTTTTGACAGTCAACCTGGATCTGGCCAAATCCCATTTCTGCCTTTGGCTCCTTTGCTTGAATACCTGGGGAAATGGTGGAAATAGTTGCTATTTGTTCCCTATCTGGGATGTTAGTATTTTCCCTGAGATAATTAGAAGATGATTTAAATTTAGATGAATCTTGATTCAGCTGCTAGTGAAGACCCTTATAGAATCACATTGCTTGCTATAGAATTCTGAGTTTCTTGAAAGGATCAAGTCAATTCCCAGATTTGCAGATTTCTATTCAGTTGGCTCTCAAATAAAAACCCACAGGCAAGAGCAGCCTGATACATCTAGAGAGATTCTTAAGACTGTTCTCTACAAGATAATTGTCTGTTCTTTAAAATATTTGGTAAAGGAAACTTTGCTGCCATCCTTCTTTGCATTTTTTAGTATCTCATCATCTGTCTAGTTTTAGGAGGTTTTTCCTAAAACCTAGCCTAGAGATCTGTTTTCCCGTTGGATGTTTTCAATAAGACTGCTTTCCATTAGTCATAAAATTTCTTTTATCTTCTGAGAAATAATGGTTTAATGTGAAATCAGGGGATTTTCATAGAAAGTTAGGATGGCCATTCAAACCCAACTATGAGAAAATAACACATCTAAGCAGGATTCCATTTGGGTACCAAATACTAGAAATAACACACTCAGTAATTAATTTTAGCACTTAAAACGAGGCCAAAATCAGTAGCTATGGCACCTAAACAAAGGAATGCAAAATTGTTTATACAAAGTGATTTTTACTATTGTTACTATCCACCAGCTTTGTTTGAGCAGACAGTGGAAGCTCCCCTATCCTAAGCAGGGGTGGGCTATTATTTGGCAACTATTATTTATGTGATTCAGCTTTTTTGTCTCTGAGCCAAGATGCCTTTCTGTCGTAAGTCAGCCCCCTCATTTCTTACAGATATATTCTGTGTTGGTATAACCCTTTTTTTCTACCAAGTCATCTTTATTTGCACTGAAATCTCAGAAAATTTTAACAAATGTTTGGAGCTCTTAATTTTCCCTTCTGTTCTAAATATTATTCTACTTTTTCTCACCCTACTTGGGTATTTTAAGGCAACTAACTGTAGAGGAAACAACAGCGACCCCGGGGTCATGAAACCTGATCTCAGGGTCTGTTCCCTTACTTACTTTTGCACAAACAATTTAATCACCTTTATCCTTTGTTTCAACAGTATTACGGAAGATCTTCTGATCTTCTCAGAAGTAAGACGGAAGATCCTAATTCCTGCCTCATAAGGTTGATAGGCTGTGAAATGGTGAGCCGATGTACACACAGGCATCACCCCATAATGTACTAAACAAATGAAAAGTACCACTCACATCAGCCTGTGTGCTGCTCCCGGGGCCTAGCCTGCTTAGCTTAAGTGAACTCTCCTAATCTACTAGCTACAGTAAGTTAACCCTCTTGGTAAAGTTTTTCATTTCTTAATTTTCAAGTGTGTTTTTTGTGTGTGTGCGTGTGTGTGTGTGTGTGTGTGTGGTAGAGTGGGATCTAGAGGGTGAATGTGTCAGTTGTACTGTCAACAAGGAGGCGGAGTGGTGAAAGTGTGGTGGGTACCCTGCCTTAGCCTCCTAACGGGGCCAGAACTGATGTGAGGTGCTCGTTTGGGGCACAAAACTTAATTTAGAAAATTAATCTTCAAGACAATATTTGAATATGTTATTAATTTAATTATTTTTATTTTTATTTTTTATTGTTAGGGGTTCATTGAGGGTACCAGAAACCAGGTTACAATGATTGCTTTTTTTAGGTAAAGTCCCTCTTACAATCGTGTTTTTCCCCTAAAAGGTGTGGCACACACCAAGACCCCACCCCCCTCGCTCCTTCCCTCTCTCTGCTCTTCCTTTCCCCACCCCTCCCTCATTCTTTCTCTCTCTGCTCTCCCCTTCCCCCACCCCCACTATGTCATTAATTGTCCTCATTTTTTTAAAAATATTACATGGATAGCTTTATAATTAGTCAGGACTATCAATGTACCTACCACCTGAATAGGACTCATGGGACCTGTTAGGTAGATAGGTTATTACCCCACCC
>CAUYRH010040539.1:0-10410 GCA_963574655.1 Perodicticus potto
CAGGAGTGAGAATAACTGCTTTCTGTATGGGGTCTTCAATGGCTATGATGGCAACCGGGTGACCAACTTTGTGGCCCAGCGTCTGTCTGCAGAGCTCCTGCTGGGCCAGCTCAACACTGAGCACACTGAGGCTGATGTGCGGCGCGTGCTGCTGCAGGTAACAGTGCTGCAGATGACAGGGACCTGGCCAAATTGTGCCCCCCACTCCCATTCTCCAGGAATTTGGTCCCTGCAACTATTTGGTGTTGCCAAGGTTGACCTGAGGACCCTATTGGCTTCTTCTCTCCTGCTGGCTTCTTCACCCCTGCGAAGGAGTGGCTCTGGGAGCAGCTTCCCAGAGCCTGGGGCTGCCTTTCCCTTGTCCAGGCCCTAGGGGCAGGCAGCAGGCCTTCTCCGCTGGCAAGGCTGGCTCTGAAGGGGATAGTGCTGAGGGAAGGGGGATTTAGGGATGTGAGTTTGGACAGAGGTATGCAGTTGGGGCAGGCAAGGTCTCTTTTCCTTCGGGATGTGGTCAGGTCCTTGGCTTCTAGGGCCCGAAAGCATCCCAGGGCATTTGGAAAAAGACCTTGCCTTCCCACCTCTGATAGGCTGCTGCCCTCACTGGCCAGTTCTGCCTTTCTGCTTGCTCCAGTTTGGAGCTTTTCTTCCTGGCACCCACATCTGGAGGTGCTTTGTTTTAGATGAGAGGGTGGATTTCCGGTTTTCGACAACAGTGATCCCAGCCTGTTTCTGCGCTTTGTGGCCTCTGTGCTATCATGCCAGTGATTCTCAGCAGATCCAACACTAGGGGAAGGTGTCAGTGTCACCAATGTCCAGAGGCCAGCAGGATTTGACAGCAGCCTCCCTGGAAGAGGTAGTTATCATAGGAACTGTCGTTGATCTGGCAGTTTCTCTGAGCAGGGTGCTGTGCAGAGGATGGCTCACCTTACTTTGCCCTCAGACCAACACTTACCTCCATTGCATAGATAAGGAGGCTGAGGTGGCAGAGCTGGAGTTCATACCAGATGGTCTGTTCCTATGCTTATGGCCTCTGGGTGGTCTTCTGCACCCTCTGCATGCCCTTCCATGAGGCTGAGGGTTTTGTCAAAGACCTTGGTCTGCAGGAAGAAGCAGGTGCTTTGTAGCACCAGGTGGGGGGCAGAAGTGCTGTGTACAAAGCACCTGCTTCTTCCTGCAGACCAAGGTCTTTGGTGAATTCACTGTATTTGCTGTAGGTCCTCCTGTGTTAGGGGCTTTACACACAGCACTTCTGCCCTCCGTCACAGGAGGACCTACAGCAAATACAGTGAATTCATTGTTGTCCTATTAATAGCATTTTTGCAGCAGGTGACATTGGTGTTTTGATCAAACCTTTGCCTGTCCCCTGCCCCCTAGGCCTTCGATGTGGTGGAGAGGAGCTTCCTGGAGTCCATTGATGATGCCCTGGCTGAGAAGGCGAGCCTCCAGTCCCAGCTGCCGGAGGTGACACCCCAGCCCACATCCCAGGAGAAGCAAGTCAAGGCCTGCTTTTGCTTTTGCTGCCTTGTCACTTTCAGGCCATTGACATAACTGGGTCAGAGCAGCAGGAGTTATGGGGGATGCTGGACAGTGCAATGTATTTCTCCTCAAGGGGCCTCCCTGGCCCTCTGTGCACAGCTTCACCCTGAGGCACAGCACTGGGAGGACAGTGACAGGCATAAGGAAAGACCTTTCCAGGACCTGTGACTTGAATCGGTCCACAGGCCGCTCACTCACCTGCTCATGTCACCCCCCAGCCCTTGCAGAGCCAGCCTCTGAGTGAGGCTCAGCCTTGCTTGTGGGGGGTGGGGGGAGTGAGATGGTCCTGAGGCCCCATGCTGCGCTGACCTCTAATGATGGGTTCTAGGGTGTCCCTCAGCACCAGTTGCTACCTCAGTATCAGAAGATCCTTGAGAGACTCAAGACGTTGGAGAAGGAGATTTCAGGCGGGGCCATGGCTGTGGTGGCGGTCCTTCTCAACAACAAGCTCTACGTCGCCAATGTCGGTGAGCTGCCCTCCTGTTGTGGGGAGTCTGGGGGAGAGGAGGTAAGCTTTGAGGCCATGTGCTTTCCAGACACCTAGGTGCACCCAGAGCCTCTGAGGCTGTTGGGGTGTTTCCTCATTCCACAGAAGTGCCTCAGCCATGCTGGGAGGGATAAAGGAGTTTCACGTGAGGCCTCTCACTGCCTGTGGCCCTGAGAGTCACCCCATCTCTGAGGGGCCTCGCTGGCTGTGGAAGACCCAGTCAGTATCCGCATAAACAGCTGTGGGATGGGAGTGGGTGACAGGAACATCGGTATTTGCGGGCAAAGGACGGGGAAGCAGAGATGGCTAGAGGGTGAGGGTTACTACAGGAAGTCTGTAGTGGCCCCACCAGGAGGTCCCTCCCGCTCTTGCTCCTTTCCTTAAGATTTCAGTGTGAGAAAACGTCTAAAATGCAAAATAATGGAGTGAGGATTATTTAATGAACTTTACTCAACTCTTATCATCACCTCATAGCCAATCTTGCTTCATCTGTAGCCCTTTGTCCCCACGCTATTTTGAAACAAACCCAGACATTGTTCTGTTATCTGTAAATATTTCAGTATATACCTCTAGAAGAAAGGTATTCTTTATTAAAATCATAATCCTATGGTTACACTATAAAAGTTTAACCTAATTCCGTAATGTCATCAACTGTCCCTGACTGGTGACTCTCCTCAGTGTTTAAACCTGTTTGGCTCTTTTGATGTCTTTCTACGTGTGAGATGCCTGCCTTTTCTCTCTGTCTTTTCACTGTGTCCTATTTTTCCCTGTGCTTGGTCTTTGCTTAGCTGCTCAAATTCTGCTGCAGGTACGAACCGTGCTCTCTTATGCAAATCCACAGTGGATGGGCTGCAGGTAACACAGCTAAATGTAGACCACACCACAGAGAATGAGGATGAGCTCTTCCGCCTTTCACAGCTAGGTGAGTGGGGAGAATGCGGGGTGGGGGGTCACTGGGAGCAGGGCCTGACCCCTGTGGGCTCTCCCTAGGCCATCCTTTGTTGGCTAGGTAGACAGGGTCTTGTAGCAGAGGGGCTGTGACCTTGGGCTCTGGAACTAGCCTGCCTGGGTTGGATCTTGGCTGTATTGCTTGCTACTTGGTGACTGGAACTTACTGAAGTTTTCTGTGCCTCAGTTTTTTCATCTGTATAATAATAACCTACCTCAAGGTGGTGAGGCTCAAAAGAGTTGATTCCTGTAAAATGCTTCCTAAAGTACTTGGCACGTAGTCAGGACTCACTATTATTGGTGGAGGCTAAGAAAAAAAGTCCTTTAATTCCAACGGCCACAGTAGCCATCCCCTCCCTTTGAGAGGCCCATACAGCAGAGGGCAGCTTGCTGCTCAGTGCTGGGCACTGCTAGAGTGCCCCCCAAGGGGTCTGGGAATGTTCTAATGGGGATGGAGACCGAGGACGCTGCCCTCCAGGTGCCTTGGTGTTGTCTTCACATTCTCTTCAGTAGGTCTTCATTGCCTGGCTTTCACAAACATGTCCCTGTCCCCTTCTTTTTGTTCTTTGTGAACAAGAAATGCAACTGTTAACATCCTCCTCTGACAGGTTTGGACACAGGAAAGATCAAGCAAATAGGGATCATCTGTGGGCAGGAGAGCACCAGGCGCATTGGGGACTATCAGGTTAAATACGGCTACACGGACATTGACCTGCTCAGGTAGGTGCCAGCTGCCCCCCACTTTCCATCATTTGTAAGACTGGAGGCCTGGGACAGAAGCAGATTTTAGGCTCCAGGGCAGCGGTGGTGTTGAAGGAGTTCAGAGCCTAAAGAGACTCTTCCTCCCAAAAAGGTTGGTAGGGGGCAGGCTATGGACCTAGTAGGCCAGGAGTTGGGGTCCTGTTAAGCCAGACTGGCAAGGGTCGGGTTGGGGCCCTGGGGAGAGGGCCAAAGAGAAGGGCCTGGCAAGAGAAGCCAGAGTTGACATGAAGCGGCTGGCACGGACAGAGACCAACAGACCAACACTGGCCTGTTGGTCAGTATTGCCCATGGCTGGGGCCAGGGCAGAGGTGTGAGACAAATTGTAATTTCCCTCCAAGGATACCTCTGTGCTGAGTGTCATCCAAGTGCTTGTAGCAGCAAAATAAACAGTAATGATAATCATAAGCCTTTGTTGTGAGGAGGCTGTGCAAAGCGCCGTACATACTTTCTGTTCCCTACTCAGGCCCACTGGGCACCATCACCACCCCAAAGGCATTTCTTTCTTTTTTTTTTTTTTTTTAAGCATGAACACCAAAGGCATTTCATAAGAGGGAACTGAGGCATGGAGACATGAGGTCACCTGCCCTGATCAGAGGGCTAGTTATGGACTAAGGCAGACTCAAAGGCAGGAGCCTAAATGTAGAGCCTGTGTCCTTAACTGTTGGCTGACCTGTGCATGAAATGGTGGTTGGGAAGTATGTATGTGTACTTGGTGATGCCATTTGGGAAGTATGTTGTGTGTGTACTTGGTGATGCCAGTCACGGCACTAAATGTCATGGCTAGAGCCCTGGAAGAATTGTGCCAAAGACCCCATCACAGAGGCCAGGCCTTGTGGCTTAGAAAGCACAGGTTAAAATGCCTTGCCTTCCCAATATTTAAACAATTGAGTTTGAACCTTTTGTGCCTATTTTGTGGGGTCCTGTTTGCTTTTTTGGAAAGTCATCTGTGGTTTAAAATGCTTCAAACAGTGCATACTGTGAGAAGTCTTCCACCCCAAGCCAGGACTCCCACCCCAGGGGCTGCCAGTTTCTGTGTATCCTGTTTTCTGATCTCTGTGTGCACGCACACGTGAACACATGAATGCATGTGTGTGTGTTGCATGAAGTCTAAGGCATGGGCATCCTCAGAACACACACAGATGCCCCACACCCTGCCCATGTCCTGCCCCTCCCTCTTTTGTTTTCTTCTCTGCTCTCCGTTGGCATGTGAAGTAAGGGTTATTTTCTTTTTTAAAAAAATCTCAAGGTGGCTGGGTACAGTGGCTCACACCTATAATCCTAGCACTCTGGGAGGCCAAGGCAGTAGATTGCTGAGCTACAGGTTCGAGACCAGCCTGAGCAAGAGTGAGACCCCATCTCTAAAAATGGGTGAGCACCTGTAGTCCCAGCTACTTGGGAGGCTGAGACAAGAGAATCACTTGAGCCCAAGAATTTGGGATTGCTGTATGCTATGATGCCATGGCACTCTACCGAGGCTGACAAAGTGAGACTCTGTCTCAAAAAAAAAAAAAAACCTCAAGGTATGACTGACAAAAACTGCACACATATTTAATACATACAACTTGATGAATTGGGGTAAGTTCACAGGCACCTCGCTGTTGGTGGTGCCCATCCCTGGCTGGGGGTGGTAGATCACGCCTGTAATCCCAGCATTTTGGGAGGCTGAGATGAAAGCATTGCTCGAAGGCAGGAGTTCAAGACCAGCCTGAGCAACACAGCCAGACCCTAATCTCTAAAAAGCTTTTATTTATTTTTTTTTAGAGACAGAGTCTCACTTTGTTGCCCTCGGTAGAGTGCTATGTCATCACAGCTCACAGCAACCTCCAGCTCTTGGGTTTAGGCGATTCTCTTGCCTTAGCCTCCCGAGTTGCTGGGAGTATAGGTGCCAGCCACAACGCCTGGCTATTTTTTTATTGTTGCAGTTTGGCCGGGGCCGGGTTTGAACCCACCACCCTTGGTATATGGGGCCGGCGCCCTACTCACTGAGCCACCGGCGACGCCCTCTAAAAATCGTTTAGAAATTAGCTTTGTGTGGTAGCAGGCACCTGTAGTCCTAGGTACTGGGGAGGCTAAGGCAGGAGGACTGCTTGAGCCCAGAAGTTCGAGGCCAAAGTGAGTTATGATCGTGCTGTTGCACTCCAGCCTGGACAACAGACCGACCCTGTCTCTAAAAAAAAGTTATAAAAAAAAAAGAGGAGGGGGCGGCACCTGTGGCTCAGTCAGTAAGGTGCCGGCCCCATATACCGAGGGTGACGGGTTCAAACTCAGCCCCGGCTAAAATGCCACAAAAAAATGCCGGGTGTTGTGGCAGGCGCTTGTGGTCCCAGCTACTCAGGAGGCTGAGGCAAGAAAATTGCCTAAGCCCAGGAGTTGGAGGTTGCTGTGAGCTGTGTGACGCCACGGCACTCTACCACACTACCGAAGGTGATAAAGTGCGACTGTGTCTCTACAAAAAAAAAAAAAAATGCTCATCCCTGCATTCCTGCCTACCTCCTGTCAGGTAACATCATTCTTTGTAACTGCTAGTAGGATTCCAGCTGCTACTGATGTTTCCAGACTTTACTCTTAAACATATTGGATCTTTTTGACATTTTGACTCTGATACCACATCAGTAAAAAATGATCTCTATGCATGTAGAGAGCATATTTGGGGTCTTAGTTGGCTTGGACACCTGTCTCAGAGGAACCCGAGTGATAGCAAGAGAAGTGGTCTTTTAAAAGATAACCTCTCCCTCATCGCTTCTCAGCCTTTTGGCTAAGATCAAGTGTAAAAGGTAACCTCTCCTTCTTCTTGGCCCATGCCCCTACCTTGCCACCACCCATAATCTGTGGATAAGAGATACAAAACCACCAGAATGAGGCTTTCATGACTTAGTCACCTGCTAGTTTTTCTGGCTTCTCTAAGCTTTATTTTAGTAGGTATTATAAGAAGTTGGGTGTGTTTTCTGATTTTCTTTTTCTTCTATTTCTTTTCCTCTTGTCAGGTTGTGTATTGTATTTTATGTTCCAGGTATAGATTCCTCCCCTCAGCAGAAGCAGCATCCACCTGGGGCCATTCCCAACAAAGCTCTTCCCTTCATTCTCTCCCCATAGTGCTGCCAAGTCCAAACCAATCATTGCAGAGCCAGAAATCCACGGTGCACAACCACTGGATGGAGTTACCGGCTTCCTGGTGCTGATGTCTGAAGGGCTGTACAAAGCCCTGGAGGCGGCCCACGGGCCTGGGCAGGCCAACCAGGTGAGCTGGGCCTAGGTGAGCCAGAGCATGGCTGACCTGCAGGCCACCCAGAGCTCTGATTCCTAAGTCCTATCTCTGGGTTCCAAACTAAATGGGGTGGCTCACTCCTGTAAATCCCACTCTTTGGGAGGCCAGGGCAAGAGGCCAGGAGTTCGAGACAAGCCTGGGCAATACGGTGAGTCCCCATTTCTACAAAAAATAACTAGGGGAAGGAAAAGCCCAGAGTTCTGAAAATACCCACTTAACCCAAAGCTTTGCTCATTCTAGGCTTGAAGCAGTGTCGACCCCCCTGGTCTAAGCAACACCTACAGGGAAGAAGATTTCTACCACGGGCACAGTATTGCTCTGGGACTCCCAGGAAGGGGCCTGGCCCAGGAGGAAAAGCCCAGAAAGGGGTGTGGCCTATTGCAGAGAGCACTGGCCAGGGGCTAGTCCTGTCCTCCGTCACTTCTTGCCTGGGGCTTCACTCCCCTCTGAGTGGCAGATTCCATGTGGTACCATCCCAACTCCACAGTGGTGATGGTGACATCTACCTTGGTGGAAGTGTGGTAGGGTCAGGTGCGCTAAACATAGGTCCTCAGCCAGTGAGAGCTGCTTATTTTTCCTACACCTGGGAGTATACACAGCAGGCAATTGTCGCCAAAGCATGACCTAGGGACAGTCACTGTAGGGATGGTTTTGAGGGGAAGCTGCCTTTATCTGACCTTGGATTGCAGGGTGGCTAAATTCAGATTATGTTCTTTCTTCTGTCTGTGCTTCTTAGAGGAAGATAATCTTTTCTTTTTTGTCCTTTTAAATTAAAAACCATGAAGAAAAAGTGCTTACCTATCCCCTGATCCCATGTTGAGTTTTTCACCTGTTTATCTCATCATCCCTTCTAACGGCCTTGTGACACTTAACACAGGGGATTCAGGAGCTTATTCCCATGTAGGTTGGGAACTTGGGGCCCTTGGGATTCATGGTCTTGCCAGAGGTGATGTAGTTGGTTAGTGATAGACCTGAGCCCCTCCCCCACATCCGGCTCCTTTTCTCTCAGCTGCACCTGCCCTCCTTCCTCTAAGAGACTACACCACCATCGAACAGACTCAGAGGACGATCTGAGTGGTTTTGTTTCTAATATTTTCGTCGATGTGATTTTTTTCTTCCTTTTTTTTTTTTCCTTTTTTGGTCTTCATGATAAAATTATCCAGTGACTTCAGATAGTCCCTAACTTATAATGGTTCAACTTAGCATTTTTCAACTTTATGATGGTGTGAAAGTGGTGTGCATTCGGTAGAAACCGTACTGTAAGTGCCCATCAACCTGGGTACTTAAGGCACAAAAAACCATTCTGTTTTTTACTTATAGTCCTATATTCAGTACACAACTTGGGGGGTACTGGATATTCAGTACTTTATTTTAAAATAGGTTTTGTGTTAGTTGTGTTAGTCATTAGCCCACTATAGGCTAACATCCATGTTCTGAGTATAGGCTAGGCTAAGCTGTGGTGTTCAGCGGCTGAGGTGTATCAAATGCACTTTCAACTTAAGTTGTTTGCAACTTATGATGGGTTTATTAAGATACAGCCCCATCCTCAGTCAAGGAACATCTTTACGCTGGACAGTGACTACTCAGAGGGCAGGGACCATGTCTTTATCCTGTACCCCCAGAATGAATTCCTCCTAAAATGCCTGACATATTATAGCCTACATAATAAAGCCTAACAACAATGCCAGTGTGGTCTGCAGAGTGCCCATACATCCATTATGCTATTTAATCCCCATAGTAACTCAGTGAAGTGGACGTTATCCCCATTTTCGAAACCAATAATTGGAGAAATTGCAAGGTGTTATATCTTTTCTAATGAAAAAGTTCTAGATTCTTGTACCCTCAATGAATCCCCAACAATAAATTTTTTAAAAAAAGAAAAAGTTCTAGAAAGATTATCCTGAATACCTTGAAAAACTCAGATTTCAAGTTTGGCTGGCTGGAACTTCCTCCACCTGCTGGGCCGGTGATCCCTGAGTCTCCTGATACAGGACTCTGGGGCCAGAGTCCCCAGCTACCTCTGTTCCTCACCAGGTTCTTCTCCTTTCCTCAGGAGATCGCTGCCATGATTGACACTGAGTTTGCCAAGCAGACCTCCCTGGATGCAGTGGCCCAGGCTGTGGTCGACCGGATGAAGCGCATCCATGGAGACACCTTCGCCAGTGGTGGGGAGCGTGCCAAGTTCTGCCCACGGCACGAGGACATGACCCTGCTGGTGAGGAACTTCGGCTACCCACTGGGCGAAATGAGCCAGCCCACACCAACCCCAGCCCCAGGTAGGTGTGCTGTGCAGACAGGCAGAGCCTGAGGATGCCATGGGGGCTGCAGCTAGGTGCAGAGTGGCTGAGCTAGTGGCCTTGCTGCCTGGCATAAGAGGTGGAGAGGGAGGCCTGCCTTTGAGTGCTTATAATCCAGGCACTCTAACTTTCAGCCTTTCTGATCTAGGTACTGATCTTTGCCTTTTATCTGTAAAGTGAGGATAAAACTACCTATCTCGTTTTCCTCCTAAAGACCTGAATGCATGAGTGAGCAATTTGCAGAGCCACAAGGCCTCCAGTTGGGGGTCTACTGTGTGCTAGGTGCATTAGCTGTGTTATTTTCTCAAGTCCTCATTAGCAACCCCAAGATAGGTGGCACGCCCTTTTTCAGAAGAGGAAACTGAGAATCAAGAAAGAAGAGGCCTAGCTGAGGTTGGGCACGTGGACAGATGGTCATGCCCCCAAATCTGGTTCTGCCTCTGGCCACAGTTGAGGAGTAGGGGGTGATTCTTTACTTTCTTTTTTCTTTTTTTTTTTTTTTTGAGACAGATGTCACCCTCGGTAGAGTGCCATGGTGTCAGAGCTCACAGCAACCTCCAACTCTCGGGCTTAAGCAGTTCTCTTGCCTCAGCCCCCCGAGTAGCTAGGACTACAGGCGCCCGCCACAACGCCCAGATATTTTTCTGTTGCAGTTGTCATTGTTGGTTAGCAGTCCTGGACCAGGTTCAAACCTGCCACCCGCAGCGTATGTGGCCGCTGCCTAACCACTGAGCTGTGGGCTCCGAGCCAATACTTTACTTTTCTACTTTTTATTTTTTCTTCACCATACAACTCCCACACAGATTTTCTGCTGTTTTAATTCTTCTGTTTTTTTTTGAGACAGAGCCTCAAGCTGTCACCCTGGATAGAGTGCTGTGGCATCACAGCTCACAGCAACCTCCAATTCCTGGGCTCAAGCGAGTCTCCTGCCTCGGCCTCCCGAGTAGCTGGGACTACAGGCGCCTGCCACAACGCCCAGCCATTTTTTGGTTGCAGCCGTCATTGTCGTTTGGCGGGCCTGGGCTGGATTCAAACCCACCAGCTCAGGTGTACGTGGCTGGAGCCTTAGCCCGTTGAGCCACAAGCGCCGAGCCAGCTGCTGTTTTAATTCTTAA